>JAIPRL010002534.1:0-58022 GCA_025469235.1 Pemphigus obesinymphae
TTATGATGTATATTATAAAATAGTTTCAAATATTGATCACTAGAGCGCTAGCAGTAATTAGGTTTTTGCCTAAATTGATAAGAACTAACTTGGCCGTTTATTACTACAGCACATCATGTCCCGTCGCGCAACCAGTCTATCTACAGCCGTGGCTCTAACTGACTCGGTCCATACTGATTTGGAGTGGACTTGGCTTTTTAATGGCTTATATTTTCGAGCCAGGCCGTGCATAAGAAAAAAACATTGGTTCGGGCTGGATTGAAAATGTTTGATTATTGCAGGTTTGTAGTACGAGTAGGTGTACTAAAAAGCGTTCGTGCTTTTCACGGTACGGACTTTTTAAAAATAGAAACATTTTTCGGCCAGCAGGGTTTAAAAAAAAAAAAAAATTCTATGTTTGAAATTTAAAAGCTCGGCACGGTTTGAATATTCTATTGTTTTGAGACATCCAAGATAAGTGTTAAATGTTATTTTGTTCAATAATTTATAATTCGTATAACATATTATTATATAATCAATGATAATATGTAGTATATTGTGTAACAGTGGCGTTCTGATAACGGTTCTTGATAAAAGCTGAAGGGGGAGGGGAAAAATGTTTTTTCATTTATATTTTGTGCGTACACTTTACTTTTAGGTTTCTAATTATAAGTTTAGACACCTTATATCCCCGTTGTTTTTTGGTCATTATTTTAGATTCTGAGCGTAACGAGCGAACTAATGGTTTCACAATGATTATTTATTTTCTTTTTCTCTGTTAACGAATTTTCTATCAGATGGAGTGCTCAGATCTTTAAAAGCTTACCCTGTTTCCGGTAGAAAACTGCATCTAGTTGGTACCTAGTTAAAAGTCATTTTTCGATTTTCTCAATATTTTTTTAATGCGTAAGCATAGGCGCAACTAGAGCTCTATTTCTGGGTGGGCTAAATTTTAATAATATCATATATATATATAATATATACATAATCGGTAAAATATACAGTTCTATCTATTAAATGTTTATTATAAAGTCTAGTTAAATTAACATTATTTTTCTGTCCTTTTCTACAAATTTTTTTACAATATCATTCACATTTAATTTGTTAGTTATATCTCTTTCTATATTTAAAATATATAAAAATATAAAGCGATTTTGTGCCATGGAGAATCTTAGCCAATTTTTATTCGTCTCATTGAAGAGAATGATCTTTCACAAGTGGCTGAACTTATGGGAATCGATAAAGCCATTTGTAACAATTTAAAAAATTGTTTATAGCAATTACAATACTATACTAGCATCCTAGCCACTTGAAACATTCACAAACCCAATAAACCGTTCATCTACTATATAATATTTTCAATCAATATACGTAACAGTATCGTTCGTTATCTGAATAGTTTAATTACGAGAAATTTCGAACGCTTTATCATCGATTTTGTAGCTTAATTGAAACGGCTATGAATTTTCAATACTGGTATGCCGGTTCGAATCCCACTCCGCCAACATTTTTTTTTGATACTTTTTTCTTTTCTAATATCCGAAATCGTTATATATTTTCCTATCATTTTTTTTCGTTTAATTGAATTAAATTTTGTACCTACCGACCTATTTTATTTCATTAAATTATGTGTTATATAATATCCTGTGAAGAGTCGGTATTAAGTATTTATGTTTGTCCCGCTGATTCATAGAATAGGTACCTATATAAATATAAAATCATAGGACTTCCGTAGTATTTTTCACAATTTGAAATTAATTTATATCGATACACTCGGGCAAACCTTTATATACGATGTTTAATTTGCATGATTTAATATATCGACCTGACGACAACGGTTGTATAAAAATTTGAGAACGAAAAGTCCGATTTCTTAAAATTTTGATCAAATTTATATTGAGGTTGAGTAATACCTGTAACTGGTTCGAGTTCTTATAAAAATCCGAGAATAGTATGTTCGATCAATTTTCGGATTAGGTACTATTATTTTGTCAACAGTTTACACTTTGGGAGTGAACGGCGACTATCTTCTAGAAAGCGAATGACAGTGTCCGCCGTAGGCGTAATATTTTTAAAATTAATTAATTAACAATATTATTTTTGATAAAATACATAAACCGATGTGTAAGAATTGCAAAAGTAATTCAACTAATGAGGCATTGCACTTAATAAAAGTTAAACTTACAAGATGTCACACTCAATCGGAGTTTCAAATTTATGGGGGTTCGAGTCGGTCAAAAAAATATCGTTTTTAGATCTTTCGCTATGACAAAATTGCGCGACTTTGGTTTATCGAATTTTAATTTTGTAAAAAGCATAATATTTTTTGATATCTTTTATAGGTTTTAATCGAGGTATTTTTCGAAATATGAATTTTCGATGTCAGTATGATTAAACGAAATTTCCATATTTTAAAAATTGTTCACTTGATATATCTAAAGCGGAAATTGATATTTCGAAAAAATCTTCGATTAAAACCTAGAAAAGATGTCAAAGAATCTTATGGTTTTTACGGAATTAAAATTGGATGAGCCAAAGTCTCAAATTTTGTCACAGCGAAAGCAACTTTCTGTTCAAAAATTGATTTAGTATACGATCTTATTTTCATTATTTTCACATTTGCAATTCATATTTAACCTAGACGGATATAGATACTAGCCCAAGGAGTGTATTTATTAATTTATTATTAGCTTTATTGACTTCAGTGACCTTTCTAATTGCATTAAATTCTGAATTAAAAATTTTATCATGTACGAAAAATTGCCTATATAATACTCCTTAGAAAATGACCGACTTGAACCCCCTTAAGGTTCCGCACTCAAAAGGTGTTGAACATATAAATAGTGTCGCATAAAAGGAGTTGCACTTAAGCTAGTATAATGATAATATTCATATTGTTGATAAATTAAAACTATTAAAGACAATAACACATTACTTATGGTAAATTATACATCGGATTCGGAAAGTACACATTACGCGTTCGAAAACTGGGTGAGCTACAGACAAAACTGGGTGGGCTAAGCATACCCATGCCCCCCCCCCTATTTGCGCCTATGTGCTTAAGGAACAACCACCAAAAAATGATGAAAGAACGGCAAAAATACTATCTCGTCAAATCGAGATTTTCATTTCTTCGTAATTTTGAAAATAATAATTTTAATATCTTGAAATTTACATAGAATATTTAATTTAGTAATATATTCACGTAAATTAAATTATTTTTGAAATTTTATAGACATTTTAGACTTTGAAGTTTCTAAGTCCTAAAATGGGTAATTTTGGGTTTTAAGATTTTAAAATTTAATTCAATGTTAAATATACGTTATTCTAATTAAATTCAGAAAATTTCGAAAATCCGTAATCACGGTTTTTTTTATAGTCATTAAAATTTTTTCAACAAAATGATCAATTTTGAGGTATTTAAGTCCAAATATAAAATGAGAATGTAAACCTGAAAAAATGTAATATAACGTTAGTCGTGAATTAATTTAACTAAATTTAAAAAATTGATGAGAAAAAGTATTTTAGATTCTGAGTGTAGTGGGGGAGCTAGTGGTTTTACAATGATGTTTATTTATTTTTCTTTAAATAAATTTTCTATCAGAAGGAGTACTCCGATCTTTATAAACTTCCTCGGTTTCCGGTAGAAAATTACATCTAGTTGGTACTTTAAACATATAATTTTTCGATTTTTTCTATAGGTTTTCAATGTGCAAGGAAAAACTACAAAAAAATGATAAAAGAATGTCAAAAATACGATTTTGTCAAATCGAAATTTTTTAATTTTTTTTTTTGGATATCAAAAATCAGGTTAGACTAGGTATAGAGGTAAATAATAACTATTTGTTATTCATCTTAATGTCAGTAGTTTAGACAAAACATTGGAATTATAATTGTTTATTTTGAATAATTTATTATAGACTATAGTCATATATTAAAATAATGCAACCAATAAAGATTTTTAAAGAAAGGTCATGGGGGGGGGGGAATCCACCATCCTCCTTTCCGTAAAACTATCACTGTTGTGTATTCATAATAGGTAAAAAAATAGTAGTTACCTACCAATATACTATATTATAGTAAATTAAATTCATAACTCTATAGAATCTATAGTCTGATAACTAGATGTTATTTATAGAGAGAGTATTAGAAAAAAAAAGTGAAAAATAGGTAATTAGTTTTATAGGAGATTTACATTAATGACTCTGTTACGAAATGTTAAAAATCTAAATAAACATACCTATATAAAAAATATTCAATATACATTATACACATAATATAAATCAGACAAATAGAACTTAGTATCTAGTAACAGACTGACACATGTTCAACACGAGAAAGGTAAATTGCAAAAAGTATGGGAGAAATAAAAATTTTTTATTTGTAAAGGAGTCGGTCAAAATTTTGCCCCCATCTAATAAAACCCGATATTACGCCACTGAAGATGCATGGTGTGCTGCTATAGGTAGCAAAAGAGCTAAATATGAACACCGAAAATATTTTTAAAAAAAATTACAAGTCTATTGGTATTTCAGATTCATTCATAATGTAAAAATAAATAATACAAATTTAAATACATAAATAAATAACAAACACAACATATAAGTATTAAGTATACTACTTACACGAAACGCGGTAATTTTATGTCTGAGTGCCACAATGGGCTGAGTGCGAAAATACAACATACAAATACAAAATATATTTAATTTTTGACGCATGTATAGTGTTGTTTTTAAAATACAAAATACAACGCACACACAAATTTGCTCAGATATATATACACCTATGTATTATTAGGTACCTATGTATTATATATTATATTCGTATATATTACACATTGTATAACTCGGAAGTATAAATTATTTAACTATATATGTCATAGATTTTAAATATAATCTCTGATGAATATATTTAAATATTATAGTATTATAAAAGGCAGTTTATCCATAGACGTAAATAGGGGGGGGGACTTAATAGGTCTTAGCCCTATCTGAGTTCAAGGGCGCCCGCAGGGGGCGGGGAGTAGGGCCATTGCCACCCACCGCTATTTGATCTAATATTTGTATAGGGTGTATTTTAATAAATATTTTTTTCAATAAAAATTATTATTTACCTATGTAAGTACTAAATAATAATAGTTTGAAATGTTGAATATTGTATGATCTACTATCACGATTTGCCAGCCTCCGCAAAATAATTATTCTTGACAAACGCCATTTCAAAATTGTGAACATGTTATAAAAGTAGTGGTGTTTTAAAAGACAGATTTACATATTATACACAATGAACTATGTTGTGTATGTTGTGTATGTTACTTCTTATAATTTATATAAATATACATACATACATATATCTGTATATATATATGTGTGTGTGGGTATATATATTATATAACTTAAACGTATTATGTGCCATCCCAGGGCCGTTTCGAAGAAAGATGTTTTTTTTGTGTGGGGGGGGGGGGGTAGAAATTTGAAAAAAAAAATATTTCTTCAAAAACTTAAAATAAGCAAAAATAAAAAATGAAAATTTTTTTCCCATTTTGCCGATTAAAATCCTAATAATTTATAGTTTGCCGACTTGAAATTCCGAAAAATACTTCATTGCTTCATAATTTTCCGGCAAAATTCCAAAATACTTCATTCAAAACGTTAATAAGCAAAAAAAAAAAAAGCCATCGACTTTTTTTTATTATTTTCCGACTGCTTTCCGAAGTTGAGGGGGAATGAGACACCCCCTTCTCGGAACGGTTTTGCCCCTCCCGGTTGATATTTCTGTGGGTACCCTTGCCTGAGCTATCTTAAACTCTATATAAGACATTTGACATTATTATTTTAGATTTCATATTGTATGAATAAAAAAAATATGTAGGTCTACTTTAATTTATAAATTTCAATTTAATGATTAGTAAATATAGTAAATGATCAGCATATCCTGTCAAAGTATTAAAATAACGATAAAATATAAGAACTACCTATTTATATTCATTTAACGTCCACAAATTATAATGCTATTGCATAGTATAAATTATTATACATAACATAATAATTATAAATGTATAATTTATAATTATTCTTATATAATTTCCACTTTATCATTGAATTTCACTTGTCATTTTTTTTTATGAAGTAAAATTTTATAATATGTCGTGGTACTACGGTATAGAGTAAGTTGGCATGACATTGAGAAATATAACCGTAACGAAAAAATATATAAGTAATATATACTATAATAATATGAAACAGTTATTCCCTCCAAGATTGCTTTTTTATTGCCTACGTTTTATTCCTTAATAAATGATAATTTTCGTGTTTTTGTAAAAACCATAGATTTATTATTGAAAATGAATTGTTAAATAATACACTAAAGACTTTCTTATATATATATATATTTTATTTTTATTTTTTTGTAGTACTTTCACGGATTCAGATTGTGTAATTTGATTTAATCATAAGTAAAATTGTGTTCGTTGGATATAGATATATTTTTAATCATATGATAATTTTTATTTATTAATAATAATATATTGTTTTTGGAACGGTCATTATTATTAGATATTATTGCTGTAATATTGTATTATAACTGTCATTATATTATATCTATTATATATTTCGAGTAGATAAATTAAAGAAAACGAATATGCAATTAAATTCTGTAATTATTATAAATGTTCTTAACGACGCGTTGTGCAGTAAACAATGTACCTATCGGTATACGGATTTTCGAAATGCGACGAAAAGTCGTATATTTTCGATAATGGAGTTCCGAGATGGCGAAATAATTCAAAAAAATAATATATCCGGGAATGTATATATATATATATATATACGTATATGTATACTGTATATACATGGAACATAATAATAAGTAAGTATTACGGGCCGCATCGATATAGGACTTTGGCGGCGCGGCGGCCAGACGTCGCCATCCAAAATCTATCTCTCTATATTATTATATATAAACGGTGCGGTCGAACGGACATGCGTATGTGTCATGGAGGAGAAAAAGAAACCGAGTAACGATCATAATAAGAAAAGCAATTATCGAGAGGATCGTTTCCGGGGAAATTCCGTACTGCTGTCGTACAGCGTGTAACGACGACGGCGGAACAAGTCTTGCAATGGACGTTTTCGTCGCGCGTGTAATATAAAGCGACGTTTAAGAGAGGGGGACTATATTATATACACTCGGTCGTCGTCGTGTCGAGGGGTTGTTTATGACGAAGGCCAAACTTTCGTCTCCCCATAAATACACACATACACACGACACGAACACACGAGGAAGAGTCCCACACGCGATACGATTCATCGTACGACGTATTGTACAATTTGGTTTGATACGATCTGCCAAACGATTATATCGTAACGCGTTGTGTGTGTTCGTATAGTACTACATGTTGTATGACGAGACCGAGTTTGAGCATGCATAAAATCCATCGTACGACAGGGTTTGATAAACGACAAACGACGACACAAACGATAAACGAACGTGTGTGGACCACAGGGTAATATAGAGGGACTGTTCTATATCTCACCCGTGATCAAAGTTGTCATAAGCAAAGTGTCCGTTTTCACAGTTTGACCATATCGGTGACAAAATATGTTGCGTGGAAATAACATGTTTTGCCATACTTGTTTAATTTAGTACAAATTTCACTATCGTGGTAATATTTGAAAATATCCCGTCACTTTTCAATTGAGTTGTTTATCATAGTTTTGTGTTATATTTTATTAGGTATATTAATACTAATAACATATTTTATTAATAGAGTAATAAACGTTATCAATAATTATTATCTAACGTAAAATAAATTAACCAGTGTATACCACAATATATTCCGCAACATTAAACATTTTAATCGTGGTCATATTGTTTTTAGGGATACTTTGTGTGTTACAACCACGAACTAAGATAGTATCTTAGTTCATGGTTACAACTATTTTACAGAACATTCTCTCTATATTACTCTATGGTGTGGACACTATACGATCGAATATATATATATCGAATCGTCATCTTGATGTATTTAGGCTCATTTTCACGTAATTCGTGAACTATGACTATAATTCGTGTGTGAATACGTATTACCATTGGTTATAAATTACAAATTACGTTGTAGTAGCCAATTTTACATTATTTTCTAGGCTTATTCTTTTTTCTCGAATCCAATAATAATGCAAAAAGTAGTTATTTCTATACACTAGGTTTAGTTTTTTTTTGACATAGGTGTCATAATTTATTGAAATATAATATATATTATTTCAAAATATGGATATTATATAATATATATTATATATATATATATATATATATATATATATATACAGGGGCGTAGCGAAGTAATTTTTTTTTGGGGGGGGGGGAGGGGCATGGTTAACCTTATCTTGTGGGTTTTGTCAAGTCCGGTAAGGGACGAGATCTATACGAGGACTTATGTTAGCGTTAAGTGCTATTCAAGACCTTGTATGGTTCAGGGAGCGCTCAGCATACCAGCTAAGCGGTAACGCGTCATCCAAGGACCACGAGCACCGGCCGAGACATAAGACCGGACCGTACCAGTTCACGGGTGACTTCATATCTTCTTCCCGGTGTACGACACTGGTCGGAAGAGTGCCTATCCAACACTCATCGGGTTTTTAGATACCGGTATCCTTTGATGTTCCTCGCCAATAAAGCGGTATGAAACCCCGGATGAACGATACGCGGACCAAGACCGTCGATGACCCGTAGATCAATCAAGCAACCCCGATCGCACATCCTAACACCGAGGAACTTCTATCTAGTCAAGCATGGCTTTAAACCGCAAAGTGGTTCTCACTACAGCCACCACGTAGCTCCCCCCCCAGACGCTAAGTCGGGGTTAGATATGGGCGTCCACCTGGTCGAAGCCGTTGTGTAAGGTGAACGGGTCATCCCGACCAAAATGTACCAAAATGTCCCCGTATGGTGAACAGATCACGATGTGATCTTTCGATTTAATCATTGCATCGTAACCCTAAGGTTCAACATAGACAAGCCTACTAAGAGTTAATCCGTATATGGGAGGGAAGGCTCATGGTTGGCTCTTAATCTGATCGCTCAACCAGATAGCGATAGTTGCTGCCTTCTGGTATTAGACTTAAATGGGTTCCCAGATTAGCCCGATCTACACCTCTCGAAGGAGCGATCTGTTCTTCACGAAGTCACGGTCAGAACTTCCGTATCCTATTCTTCGAAAGTTTCTGAACACCGGTCCCCTGGACCTGATCTCGGCTAGTCGAGCACTTTCAGTCGCCTCTTACGACAGGCAGTGCATATCGTGGAGGAATTCTGTAACCCCCCACCACAGGGGGTCACGGCTTACTACCCATTACTGGGTTTCAACCGTCCGCGTCCTTGACGCGTGGACCTTGCCCAACTGTATATCCTCGAGCCTGTCCCCCACCTGTTCTGCCATTTGCTCCAAGGAGGTCCACCTGGGAACACCTCGAGGTTGCGTCTACGTCTAGTGATGTGACGTGACGTACAGTTACAGTTATAATGTCTATCGGTTCTGTTTTAGTTTTCTTTTTCTCTATGTGTGTGTGTGTTGTTTCTGTCTGTGACTAACGGTTAGATCTATTGGTAAGGGATTCCTTAGTGAATCTTCTGAATTAATCGTCAATTTCTTTATGGGAAATTAAAGAACAAGGCTCAGGCGGCCAGGGTTTGCCAAATTTTTCCAGTGTTTTTTTGATTCTTAGTCTCTGTGTCGCGGTTCTTTTGAATCTGAGTAGAATATGATTTACCGTCTTACTACCATCTCTACATTGGCATTCTGGACTATCAACGAGTTTAAAGGTATGAAGTTCACTTTTGAAGTCTCCGTGGCCTGTCATCAGTTGAGTAGTATAGTGGTCCAACTACTCCAACTCAATGGGTAGGTAGTATCTTTTTTTAACGTTAGGTATAATATAAAATGTCCAATTGCCTTTTCAGACTTGTCCCAGCGGATCTGCCAAATATCTAGAGCTTCGTCTAATGATATAGCGGGGAAACTGTCCCTGAATAATTTTCCTCGTTTAACTAAAAGTTACCATGCCTGAAATCTAATTTCCAGGTCCAAAGGCAGGGCACTGGTGTCTGCCTGAAGTGCATCAGTACTCATAGTTCTGTATGCAGCCGTAATCGATAGTCAGATTTTGCCGAAAGAGTGGTTTCCAGCCAAAAGTTGCAGGCATATGTAATCCTAGAGAGAAAAACTGCCTTATAGATTATCCTGGCAGTAGATTTTCTTACGCCCCAGTTTTCAAACGTAATACTGCGCAAACGACTGTACATATCTTTGGATTTGTTGCCACAATGCAACAAGTGCTGGAAAAAGCTTCATCTCGAGTCCAGCTTAACAGCCAGGTATGTGACTGGGCTTATGGTTTTTATTTTCTAACCATTCAGTATAGCAGGAAAGCCCGGCTTTCTGCTTCCTTTTAGCGACGTTATTTGAGTCTTTTCGACAGCCAATTTGAGACCCCTATAGGTTGCCCATAATCATTTTTTGGTAAAATTTCTTTATTTCCTCTAAAGCCTCTAAAATAACGACGTTATCGGCATATACAATTACCTTATGATTTACATCGTGGGGAATACGTAAGGCTGGATCTATGGCTACATTCCATAGGTAGGGTCCGAGTCTTGACCCCTGAGGGCAGCCTTTAAGAACTTTCTTGATCAATGTTATGTCCTCTATTTTTAATTTTACTGTTCTATCGTCGAGGTATGATCAAACAAGTTCAATACTTTCTCAAGACGCACCGAGTCCAGAGAGGTCCTCGAGAATGATTAACCATTTTACATTATCAAAAGCGCCGGATATATCGATAAAGGCCGCTATGACATGTCTGCTCTTGCAGTTAGTGAACTAGCTCTTCATGTCACTCATGGTGGTAATAGTGAATTTATCTTTGACAAAGCCATGTTGATTATCACTAAGGTTAAGAGTGATCTCGCAGGGTATTCTTTTTATAATGAATATTTCCATGATCTTGGATAATACATTCAATAGGCTGATATCGGTCTGTAGTTTTTGGTTAACTTTTTATCCCTATTCAACCCTTAGGTATGAGCACTAGGTTGGCGGTTTGCCAGCAAGTAGGAAACAAGCTATGAATCGCCGTGCTGTATAGGGTATACAGTTCGTCTTTGATCACAGGCCATGCCTTCTTTAATATTACTGGCGATATTTCGTCCAGACCAGGCGCTTTGCTGTTCTTACATTTCCAGATTTCGTCTTTTAACATATCCAAATCTATTTGGTCTAAAGCCCTGCTAGGAGCAATATTGTTATATCTGTTAATTCTGTCTTGGTCACTACGTATGAATTTATCCAGAAAAGTTTTCATGGTATCATCAATAGTATCAGTTTCTATGCCGTCTCTGTCAATTACAGAGTACAAGTTTCTATCGGTTTTGCTATCCGTGTTTATCCATTTAGACATTTTAGCCCATTTCTTACGGTTTAAGTCCCTTAAGGGAGCTCAAGTACATGTTGCTCTTGGTTTTATATACATTCATGGTATGATTATCAACAGTCGGTCTTTTAGTTTTCCTTCTAGTTCTTTTAAGTTCTTTTCTTGCATATGCGAGTTCTTTAGTCTACCAAATGGGTTCAATAGCCTTTTTGTGAAAAAAATAAAAAATAATTTTCAAAATTACACTAGAGGGTACTATATTATTGTAGATAGTGATAAGAGTATAATCGTTATCGTAGTTATAAACGACTAGTTGTACAATTTGTAGTTATACAAGTTGTATGTATGTGTGTCAAAAATCACACACTACAAGTTGATACGATTTTCGCCTACGATTATCGTATCGTATATGGAACGCTTTACGCGTGGTGTGAGTTTATATAGTACTACATGTACGACGAGACCGAGTTTGAGCATACATAAAATCTATCGTACGACGACGTTTAATAAACGACCGATCGGAACGTTTGTATATATACTGTATAGGTATGATAGACGATTCGATTTTGAAGTCTTTGGGCTCATTATTAGGTAATTCGTGAACTAAATGCATATGTGAATATGTATTAAGCTGTAGTAGCCAATTTTTACACAATTTTCTAGATTTCTTCTTTTTTTCCGAATCCAATAATAATGCAACTACTACTTATATACCTACTAGCTTTAGTTTTTTTTTGACATACGTGCTATAATTTATTGAAATATAATAATGACATTAGGAGGGGTTGAATTTTTTTAAATGGTCACCACAAAATTTTTTAAACAAAAAACGAACAATTATAAAACGATAATAAAAATAGTTATTATTATATATTGCCTATTATTGTTAATAGCTAAGTAGTTTTTATAGTCAAATTTTTTGTAATAATAATAATAATAATTTTACTATAAAAATGTATCTAGATACCACATGATACACAATACACTCATTTTGGGCATTTCGATACAAAATACATGATATGCATTTCGTTTGTAGAAAAGATACAAGATATTCTCACCAATATAATTATCATTATTTATTTTATAGTAAAAATGTTACTTATACAATTTTATAAAAAAAATATATATATATGTAGGCATATATTATGTTGAATATTTCTCAAAATAATTATTAATAACAATATATAGGTATAAATAAAAAATATTATATTATAGAATCATATATAAATAAAAATATACACACGATACATCGTACATGTGTATAATGCATAGATATCTATGTAGGTATCAAAATATTTCATAGGAGAGTGAAATAAATTTATATTTGAAATATTATAAAATAATTATAATAGGAATTATAATATTTTATAGTATTTCAGTCACAAGTGCTCAAGTTTCTTTCATATTTGATTATAAAATTATATTGTGAATTTTTTCATAATTTCGTGGCTTAACAGTATAATGAAATTTAAGCATGAAAATCTATAGAATGGATAAATCACGTGTTGGCGTCAATATTAACAGTTTACAAAAAATGTCAAAATAATCGTTTTATTTAAAATTTCTACGATATGAGATAGAAAGAGAAAAATTTAGAAATGTAATTATCGACTACATAATAAGATTTTTGAACATAATATAATATATATTGTATCTTTTCATATAAAAAAATATATAATACTGGAAAACAATGTATCTAGATGTAAGATACAAGATACTTTCAGAACATGTATCATGATATAATACATATGTAATATATAAAATATAGAGACATAATACTTAGATGATAAGACATAATACTTATATAATATATAGGACCTATATATTAAATAGGTATATACAAAAATGATAAATTTATTAGGTATACTTGTAGATATATTGTAGCGATTTTTTTTCTGTAGGAAACAACTTTTCGACCAGAAGAAGATCTAATCGTTATGCGTGTATCAATTTTCCAATAGTAAATTTTTCAGGAAGGGATTATTTTTCCATAATATCGTAAAGAAAAACTACTGAAAATCAGCAAAAAAAAAAAAAACGGGATATTTATGTAGATAAATATATCGGTACACTTATAGATATTTTACAAAAATAGCAATGATTTACACTAATTTGAAATCTTTAAAAAATAACATTTAAAAAACGTCCAATTTGTCTTTTTACCTATATACTAGGGTAAGTTAACATTTGTCCGAGGTTAGATGTCACATGGAATTTATAATAAATACATGATTCATTAAAATTAAAAACTGCTTTTTAAGTATCTTGTGTTTTTTAAAGTATCTTTTTAATTTAGGTTCGAGTATAACAATTTATTTTTGCTGATTTATTAGATGATGACTTTAAATAATTGCGCGATCGTATTCTATCGTATTTTTAAGTATTTTGATTACTCAATCTTGTTTTTGTAATTTCTTGGTATGTTGTCTAAGAAATTCAAAATAAAAATTTAATTCAATCAATTAAATTACTTTTATCATAAAATAGGTTTACAGGTAATTACGTCAACTTGCACCGAAAGACAATGTTTTACTCTAGAGTCTAGACAATAATTTAAAATTTTAATTAGCATAATATAATTTAAATGTGTATAAAAATAATCCTTATATACAATTAGAATTTTGAGTTTTACAGTAATAGTTTTGTATATATATTAGTATATTACACAATTTACACCAAAGCTTCGCTCAGAATCATTTTATCAAAAAAAAAAGATTATTTATCCATTGTTTTTAAATTCAATATATCCACCACCAGTATCCTATCCAACGAGTGAAGTGCTTCTACAGTTCCATCTCTTACTGTCAGGATTTTTTTTATATCGTAGATTTGAAAATTATTACCCGGTTAAAAATTTAGCGTGAATTCGACAAAATATAATATAAACAATATAGGTATCTACCTATATTTATTGATCTTATAATATTTAAATAATTGTGTTAAAATATTGTCGATGTAGTAAATGCTATAGATTTGTTTACTTCCCACAAACTCAGTTTATGATCAATACAAGTATTTTTTTTCCGTATAAATCCATTTTCAAACATACAGATAGATTTTGAAGAATGAAGATAACAATATTTACTAATACATTTTAGACAACGATTCATTATTTTTCAACAGCCATTTAAAATTGTCTACGTTACTGTAATATTATAGTCATCGGTTTATCGATTTATTTTTGAATTATTTATTATTCTATGTATGTTAATTTTTATTTTCTTATTGTTCCGTAATATAACCTGCAGTTGATGACGCGTATACTAGGCATATTTCCTCGTCCATACAATCATACCTATGTGTGTATTATATTATTTTTATATTATAATATAATAATAAATAGGTACTATAATATTGTATATTAAAATTTTTTCTGCAGTATTCATAGTTTTACAAATAAAAAATAGGTAATATGTACGCAATACGCAAATAAACCTATATACCTAATACTAGGTAGCTATATAGGATATATTTGTGCAACATGTTAACAAATTATTAAAATCATACAATACATTTTCATTATAAATATTCTTCATCGATTTTGTACTCTGTTATCCATATACAGTGCTGTGGCAGAGGAGGGGGGGGTGGTCAAATTGTGCACTTGTCCAGCGTCTTACAAAATATTTTAAGGATAAATTTTGTATAACTTTGGGGAACATTGTCGGGTGAATGACCCTTTTTTGTCTATTTTAAAGAAATTTTGCCCTTCAGAGCCTCGTAAAACCTAACCTGTATTCATATTCCACTCATTAGTTAGGTATGGAACCTAATAACAATGAACGTAGACTATACACTACTATTTTAATTTTTTAAGTCGTCATATTATAATATTGTCATTATGATAATTTTTCATTATTTTCTCAAGTGCCGACTATGAATTTTTTACGAATTTGCCGACCATTTGTCGTTAAAACCGAGTAAACACATAGGTATAGTAGCGGAGTTGTAACAACCATCGAGTTTCATCCCTGCATTACACGCACATATATAAACGTGCTTATGATGATTGTTACAAAGTGAACGTGGTCTCCAAGGGGGACGAAAGTTTTTGTCGATTTACGGTCGCAAAGACGAATGTAACTGGTATACACACTAATGATATTCATTTCGTATAAATGATAAAAAGAGCTGATTTTTCAAATACCTCCTAATGAACCGACGTCAGTGGTCGGGGGAGGAATCGTTCGTAAAAGACTCGATTCGTTGGGGTGAATGGTCTTCGCTATACACTCGTGTTGTTGTAAACTTCCGGAAAGCTACGCAGTCTGCATCGTCATCCGACACAAACGAACGCAATTAACGACGACGAGCAACGATCATACTGCGTCGACTTCTCAATATTATGTTAGGTGGATAATACACGATTTATTGATGTAAAATACTTATAACAGGATTGTGATGGCGATCATATTGCATACAAAAGTCGTAGGAATTTCCATATATATATCGGAAAGGATTTTTGGAGAAAAAATATTAATATTTATGGATAAAGAATGTAGCATATTATTGTGCGCATATATGAATTATCTGATAAACATTCGTATCCCGAATTTCGTCAATGGGTCAAATACATTCGATACTCAATTACACTCGTATGGACTTTGCTGGCGGTAAAATATTTCAGTATAGGTATGCCAACATTTTTTACCCATCTGAACGTAAATTATTTTATCATTCGATCATATAAAGGTCCGCAAATATTTTTTAAATATTTGATATAGGTATTGACATTAAGAGTAAAATATTTTTTCATTTTTTCCGATTAACGTAAATTTTGTTTAAGCTTTTGATTTTTAATCAAGTTAAAATATTTTACTAAATTTATTTGCCTATTTTTATGTTTTAGGTTTTTTTCTTACGAATATTCATTACTTTGATGAATTTTATATTATGATTTTGCAGTCTTCAAGGTCAAAGTTTATAATACATTTTTTTCCAGTGGCGGCTCGTGTGTAAGGGTAACGGGGTGATCGTCCCCCTCTAAAATTGTAGCAAATTATTTATTAACAAGTTAGATATTGATTTAAATATTAACAATTATTTATATTTATATTGCGATGCATTTTCAAAATATTATTATTGAAAGTAAACATTTTTTTCCATTGTCATGAAAATTTTACTTATTGGCCAATATTCTACTTATATGTAATCTATTATATATAATATTTCTATTTTAGTAAACTATTTTGATAATTATTTATACCTTTTTTTGTGAACTTTATGACCTATCGGTGTCGATCTACGGTCATAATAGAGAACTTTTTTTTTAAAAAAAAGTAAAAAAATTGAGACTGAAAATTAAAGATATCATTAAAGTGAGATTCGTTACTATAGACAGAAAGGTAAAAATATACAAATTAAAGGTGGAATTACGGAAGGTAAAACATGTTTCCTCGACCAACTGCATATCTAAATCTCAAAGGTCGTACCTATCTCCACTTTTTCGTTTTTGATATAATTTGTGATTTAAGGAAAAAAATACTGCATCCATTAATAAAGTTTTATCTTCAATTTTATAATTTTATCTTCCTTGCAATAATTAAAAAAACAAAATTGTAGTTCCAATTTATGTTTAGAATACGAAAGAATTATATAATATTTATGAATCAAAAATCGAATTGTAAATAGCTGTAGCATAGCTATTTACATATACAGCTATAATGCTATATAGTTAATTATAATTTGATAACCATGTAAAAGAACTTAAAATAATTCAGCCTATTCAAATTTGATGTCAAAAATTGGATAAGTTTTAAATGTCTTAAATTTAAAGACAATTTTATTTGTAGATTTACATTTACATTATATGGATGAAATAACAAAGGATATACAGGGTAAAGTAGGATGGTGCATTCTGATTACTGTTTGAAGATGATATAGTGTTGGTTGATGATAGTCTTGAGGAAGTGAACGGTAGACTGGAAGAGTAGAGAGAAACTCTCGAGGGGAAATTGTCAAGAATTAGTGAGGGTAATACAGAATATATAGAGTATGATTTTGAAGAAAAGGAACACGAAGCGGATAGGGAAAGGCAAGTAATGAAGTTAATTGGGGATGTAGTGGGTGAAGTTGAGAGGTTTAAGTATTTAGAATTTGTTCTACAGAAGAATGGTGGTTTTGCGGAAGATATGATAGATAGGAATAAGTGTGAGTGGATAAAGTTGAGAGAAACATCAAATATTTTATGACAGAAGAATCCCAATTAGATTAAAAGGTAAATTGTATAAGACAGTAGTAAGGTTTACCTGCAATGATATATGAATCGGACTATTGAGCAGTGGATAAGAGGATAGAACATGGTATGACTGTGACAGAGATTACAATGTTAAGATGGATGACCGGAGTGACTAGCGAGAGGACAAAATAAGAAATTAATATATAAAAGGTAGTATAGAAGTGGTTCCAATTGTAGACAAAATGAGGGAGAACAGATTGAGAGGGCTTGGGCTTATTTTAAAGAGGGAAGAGACAAAAACAGTAAAAGTAGTAAAAGGAATATATTTAGAAAAAATAAGGAAAAGAGGAAAACCAAAAAAGAGGTGGGAGAGATGCAGGAGATCGTGTTCAGTGGAAATTGAAGACAAGGGTGACCAACCCCAAATAGTAGAGAGAGAGGGCGAAGGAGAAAAATAAGAAGAAGATATAACTGCTAAATTTTATAATATATAATACTTAATATGCTTTACATTATAAAATGAACTTTTTTTTTTGAAAATATGTCTATAATATTTTATATATGTATTAATATTGATATTTCTATGTACATGCAAGAGCATTAATGCAGTACACCACTAAGTCTTTTTTTTTTTTTTATTTTAAAAAAATTCACTCTTTGTTTTCCCGTAAAACCACCACTGAGACGGACACGATTTGATTTAATAGCTAAGGGCAAAAATCTTAGGTTAGATTAGACAAAACAAGGTCACCTTTGTTTACCTTTCTTTTTTTAGTCTCAAGTCTTCAGTGAAATGTTCAACTTTTAATATCATTTGGTGTAATTCTAACTGGTAATTTGTTATAAATACTGTAAATGGTATTTATAATAATAATTGACAATTGATATTTGGCTCTAGGCGTCAAAATTATTATAGCTATTGTTGGAAAATTATTTTAAATACAATTTTAATCAATTAAAATATAAAATATTCAATTGATACGCAATAGTTGTTAATTTTTATAGTAAAATTATAAACATTTTTCCAATAAAACAAAAAAAAAATCTACTTAAAATAATTAAGTAATTATATAATATAACTTGAAACTTAAAAATAATTTTGTATTTATATTGAAGTTAAATGTATTTTCAAATAAAATGAAAGCATTAAATTTATATACTAAACACTTTAAAGTGTAATTATAACGTTAACACTTACTTTTTAAATTGCGCAAAACAAAAGTTAAATAATATGAATTGTTTCAAAAAAGTTTTTGAGAAACTCATGAAAATAAAAATCACTTAAGGTACATATAGGTATATATAGGTATATATAGGTACATGGCCAAATAATTTGTAATAAACAACAATTTAGTTGATATTAAAACGAAAAAATAAAAAACCATAAATAATGAAAATAAAGGAAGTCCGTAGTTGTTTGGTGGTTTTATTTTTTAGTAAAGATGGATGAAACATCCTCTTCGGCGCCATGGCTTTTAAAATGAAGTATAAAACTTGATATTAATAATATTTATTGTGTTTAAAATATTTTTGACCGATGAAAAACTGTATGTAAATAATTTTGCACCGAGTGCTTAAGTGCATAACGATATTTTAAATTAATCTTACCGAATATTGTAGGTATAATGTACATAATGTGCTGCGGATAATTGTATCTATATAATTTGTTTATTTATTGTTAAGGATTCAGTCGACCATAAAATATAATAATATCGAACAGATAATAATTGTTTTTTATTTTTAAAAACTGTACATTATTTGAAAACAACATAAAAAACAATTGGGCATATACTGTATAGGCACTTATATTATAATATATACTATTTACTTTAAAACAAAATAATAAATTTTTATAAATTTCAGCATAAAAATAAAATTCGCAAGAAGTTATTATATTGTATATACAGCTATGTACCCCTCGAGGATTTTATTCGTGATAATATTTCTTAAGTAAATAAAGATTTATAAATTCGGGGTTTCTTGAATATTTAGTCGGGTCATCGACTATATCATTTATATTTAATAAAAGAAAACAAATAAAGTCCAATAAAAAATAAATAAAATTATTTTCATGTATTTAAACTTTGAATAATATATAGATACAGTTTTAAGTTAACCAAATTAAATAGATTCATTTTATGAAGATTTTAATGTGTCAACTTCTCGATGTCAACATAGTGTGACAATCAATGAGATTATTTTTATTTATTGAAAATTGATCAAAAATATGAATATAATATTATATTATAGGTGACTTGTGATGAAATTGACAAAGTATATCATATATAATATATTATATATAATAGACAAAGTTAATGATAGATAAAATTAACTAGTTAAAATTTAATTTAAGTTAATAAATAATAACACTCCTTTTTAAATAGTTAAAAGTTAATTAATTGATGTCCTAACTACATGAAGTTAATGGATAAAAGTTCAAACCTAATTTATGTTATCTTAATTCTAAACTCAGTTAATCAAATTTTTTTTTATCTGTGTATTTTGTATAATATTAAATAATTTATTTTATGTTTACTATAACTAAAAAAAAGTAATTTTAGGCAAACATGGATAGGTACCTAAAATAATTAGTTGTTAGTAATAAGTTTCATTTTTCAGTGTATTTTTTTTTAATTTAAGAAATAATCTTTCTAAAATCTTTCTAAAAATAAGTAGGTACCAACTATAGAATCAATTTCCTATCAGAAACCTCTATACACCAATCTCTTACTTTACTCTTTCAACATGAAAAATATGTATACATACATAAAATAAATAAATAAATAAGAACATAATAGATAAAATAAGAATTATTACAATTTAGTATAAAGTATTATCAGTGGATAATAACTTTATTCCAACAAAATCGAAAGTAAATGAATAACACAAATACATTTATGATTTATTAAATACTCCCATTTGTTTAAATAGTTCCATAAATTACGACAAGTGTATTGTTTTTAATTTCCAAATTTAGTTTTCATTGGGTAATAAGTTACTTACCAATTTCAAGTTTTTACATAGTAACGCAGTGTAAAACTATTACTGGGGAGACCAACACTTTGGATTCATAAAGATGAAATATTCTCGGAGGATACTTAACGAATTTATTTTCCAAGTTACTAATATATTGTTCATGGTGCTAAAACTTCTCTCGCAATCAGATGATGAAATTGCTATTAAGAACATCCTACATTAACGATGTTCAGTGGTAAAAATATGTTTAGGCATACCTGTTAGTATTGACTCTGAAAATAATTTTAGAGTCAAATACCTATTATCAAATCAATGGAGGATAAAATTTCGGAGTGAACCTCTTTTATGTATTTTAATTTATTTATTAAAATTTCAAAATGTAAATTAAATTAGCTTTTTAAGAATACAATAACAAATATTGAAAAACTGTAATGTGGTTTACTCCAAAATATTGTTCTATGTTGATTTAATAATACGTTTTTTATTCTAAAAACACTTAATAAATCCTTTTTAACAGTTTCGCACAAATATATATTTGTAAATAATATATCATGAATTTACAACAATAAAAATAATTAGAAATTGTATTTGCTTTTGAAATATATATTTAAATATTTAAAAATGATTAGATATTCTTAAAATTTCATAGAATTACACAGAACTCCATTAAAAATATGTGTGCACTCGAATTATCTCCCATATCCAAATGGGTAGTATATCTTTTGTCCTCGAGTGTCTCGAATTGACTCCCGGGTGTTTGAAAGGTAATTTGAGTGTATCAAAAAGGTATACCTACTCGAATTTCCTCTCGTATCATAACCATTGATAAACTCCACTCATAAACAACATCTCGTATCATAACCACTGATATATCCAATAATATTCTTAATACTGATAATATTGATTTAATATTATACCAATTTATCTAATTACATCAATACATTTTTTTTATAGATTCTTATAGATTTTGAGGTATTTAAGTCATTAAAGGAATACTAGTATTTTTTGTTGCAAGACCTGAAAACTTATAATACCAGTTGTACGTTAATTAAATTATATCAAAAAATCTTCAAAATTATTAGTCACAATTTTTATTTATAACTATATTAAATTATGATTTTAACATTTAAAAAAATGTGTTATGTACTCCTTTAATAGGTATGTATATGTAGAAAAATCTGTACCTATATTGGTTTTACAACAATAAATTATGTTACAACTTATAACATATTTAATATTTGTTTTATATTATTGTATTACTTATATGTTTTATTATTATTAATACTGTTGTAAACATAAATATTTAATATTATTTAATATTAAATTAAAAAAAAAAATTAACCGTAAAGAGCATTTTGGAGCATTGGAACACCAATTAAATTATTACATTTTTAGGTATTCATATGTAATTATTGTAATAAAATATATTTATGGAGAAAAATATAATAAATTTACAAAACTTTAGGAAGTCGCAGTTTACAAAATAATTAACGAAAGTTGATGATTTCGCCATAATGTCACCGAAAGTCAATTTTGTTGTGAAAAAACTGGAGTGTTTTAAAAATTTTAAATTTACATAAACAAAATATCAATGAAAGAATAAAATAAGAGGTATATTTTAATTTAATCAAAATACACATTTATCGTTCCGTAATAATTAAAAAACATTGCGTATTATATTATATAGTAGGTAATATAAATAATTCCGCTCGGTACTAAGATATGAAATATCGATTATAGATTATCAATTTCTATTCTAATTTTTATCGGAGGAAATTCGAGTAAAAATTACTACTTGATGTCGATGTGGCGGGGGGGGGGGACAATTTAAGTGATGGAAAATTCTTAAAGGTAATTGAAGTAACATTTTATCGGTCAAAAAATATGGGAGGCAATTCGAGTAACCGACGCTCGACGGGAGGCAATACGTGTGCGTGCGCTGAAAAACACGTGCGTATACTCACAGAAATATATTAACGATAAAATAATCAACGAGATACGACATATCGTGGATTTTGATAATAATATAGAAAATAATGTACCTACCGTTCCATGCGTAAAAAGAATAGTAGAGATTTGCTAAATTTTTTGAAAAATGAATTGTTGCGCTTATAAAGTCTCATCGCGTACCCCCTCCACCAATTCGGGAACTGAGTATATTGTACAGTGCAACATACATAATGCTCACTCGCAGATTTTTTTTTAACTATCAACGATTTGATGAGCTTACAGTATTATATAGCCAGTATTAATTAAATACTGGATAAAATATTATAAACTCAGAATCACAAAAATTGTACGCGTATGTGTAAATAATAGAGATCAATTAACTTATAGTAGTATTATATTGTATAATATTGTACTTAGTATATATTGTAGCCAAACCAAAATGATTATTATTTAAGAGAAACCGAATTAAAATTTTTTTACATTTATTTGCGTGTGTATAAATATATTAAAAGTATATTAAACATTACGTATATATATATATATATAATAATGTAAATCCTTGTGGGGAGACACCGGTCTGTATATTATGTACCTGTGTACATGTGTATGGAAATATCTGGTAATAATATTTTATTAAATATACATAATATACGATATATCATAATATACATTATACACGATCAATAATAATAAAGTTTAACGTGAATAGTTTTTGTTGTTGTTCGAAAATGTTTTATTCATGTTCTTCGGACACTGCCGTGACTTTTCCCTTTACTCGTATTATACTGCGGCAGTTAGGAAGTGCACAGTAAAAAAAAAAAAAAATAAATTTTTTTTTTTTTTTTAGTATTTTCTCACCAACACTTTATTGTTTTTTCCGGTAAATAAAAAACTATATATTTTTTTTTATGTAGGTATCCCCCCCCCACACATAACCTAGACATACAATATACATACAGTAAAAAACGTTTGAAAAAGCCTATATATATATATATAATAATATAAGTCCGGAAGCATTTGATTCGGACGGAATAATCGTAAAAAATCACGGTGGAGACAATCAGTTTTAAATGAATAAACGCGTTATAACAGCTCTGCAGTCGATAAAATTTCAATGACAAAATTTTCAACGTATAATATATATACGTATAGTATATACATATTTATACTGCACAATCGCAGCGGTATATAAAAGTTTCTCACAGTAAACCGGTATTAAAAAACGACGAATTTTTTATTTACATTTTTTACGTATAGAGGTATCGTCATTTCTTTGAGAGGGAGGGATGGGGGGGGGGTACGATCGTTAAGCATTTTATTTCGTTTTACGCGAATAATTCGTCCGCATTATACGCGCGATTGAGGGTTATTTCAACGATGTCCGGGGGAATGTGCAATTACTCGAGAAACACGGAAAGACAATAATATAACCGCGGTTAGAGACGGATAGACCGCTAAATAATTTATTTTGCGTATTTCGATCGGTATATGCATAAATTATTTTATATATAGACGGGCATAGAATATTATTATAAATTATATATGTATATTGTATGGCCTGGTATAGCCATTGCTATTGTACAGCTATTGGTATTAACCGACGATAAGACGACATTTACAGTTTACAGAGGACGTAGATTTTCGGCGGAGGAGGGTTCGAAAAAAAGAGCCGGGAACAGTCAGATAGATGGAAACGAACAAACTTTGTTTCATTATTGTTAGTGTTAAAAAAAAAAAAAAAAAATGTTAATATATGCGTAATAATTAAAAATTTACCGAATGTAAAAATATGACTATTATTTAAACATTTTATTTAATTATACATTTTAATATTGTATTATGATAAAAATTAATATATATTTCACTGATTTTAACATAATATTTCTCTTATTTAATTGTAGGTACCATTTTAACATTTATTAATTGTAATATGTAATCTATCATATATTTTTAGTTTTCAAATCATTTTTTTCACATTATTTTTAGTGTCTTCTATACACCGAAAGACTTTATAAATTTAACATTGTTTACCGATTATGCATTTTAACAAAGAAGATTGAAAAATAACAAATCATTTAAATGTGTGATCGCATATTGAAAATTGATAAAATAGTAATTTTTAAATTGACTGGACGTTTAGTTATTAGGCAGTGTGCCAAATATATTAAAACAATTTTGTGAAATATTTTACTGTCCAGTTACTTCAAACACTAAATATAAAATAATTATTATCCGAGTCATGGTTTATTTTATTAATATAAGTATATTAAAATGAAATAAGAAAACAATGTGATATTTTAACGCATTATGATTGAGATTATGACAACTGTTGATTTTATAAAAAAATTGTGGAATATATAAGAAGTACTTACAATGTACACAGTAGAAAACCACCTCCTGTAAGTAATCTTTGACAATTTATTTTTAAGATTTTTAACACCACTAGTTAATTATTTCAGCCATCAACTAAAACTTAACTAGTTTAAATTCTTATTGTATTAATTCAATTAAATATATATTTCATAACCATTAGTTTTCAAGTCCTTACATTTTTTTTTGACGAAGGTTAATTTAATTAATAATTAATATTTAATTAAATAATTATTATTTGAGATAATTTTTTTCTTTATTATATTACCATATTTGTGAATTTAAATTTAACTTGCCATGTTTAAACGCATGCAATATTCAATTCTTTAATGGAATTATGTACTAATAAATATATACTTATTTTTAATTTAAAGTTATATTTTATAAATATATAGGACACAACTACAATAACATATAGAATAGTTATTATAGTACCCATATAGATAATATTGTACAATACAAAATTCAATATTTTCTTAAATTGTAAACACCCAAACAATTTTAATGAAATTGATAAAATAACATATTTTAGTATACGTTTCTTTTATTACTATATATAACTATTAACTATTTATAACTATTATCGTGTTTTAACATATTATCATAGTTTATAAAAAGCATACATATTTCATTTAAGAGGATTCATTTTTTCAGGGCAAAACATATAAGTGAACACCGAATAGGTAGTGAATTATGTGAATTACCAACAGTGTTATATATAAAAAAAGCCAAGGGTTATTACCGTCCCTCCGCGTATATCCTTTCCCAATGTGACCACTGCGTATAACATGCATTTTTCGAAAATCAATGCGTCCGGAAAAAATTCGATATTCGAGTATCCAAGTGCGCCGGCCGATGGAAATTTAAACGAAGCCCACGCACGGTGTCCCGCAGACTTTCGAAATGGCCCGGGGGGGGGGGGCTGACGGGCTGACGGGCTGACTCGGATACTAAATGATTCAGCCTATTGCTGGTAAATTAAAGGGGGTGTAATTACGCGTTTCTCCTTAGACGATAAAATACGTAAATAATTAAACGGTTCGCGTGACCGAGTCGTATAAAAAGGTAATGTCCGGTTGTACAATTACAAATTGGGAGGGGGAAGGGATTAAAAAAAATCATGTTGGAGCGAAATAACCAGTGTTTTTACTGATACGATTAAATACGATTAAAAATATATAGTATGTCTACTCAAATACTAAGTTATATACCCATTACAATAATATAACCGGCAGTGCTCGTAAGTTTATGCACGTAAAATACTCGTTGATATTAACACACCTAACCTAACATAACCTTACCTAACCTATAAATACACTTAAACATACATTTAAATAAACGAGTAATTAAAAAAACAATATAGATATCAGGCAAAAAAAGCGGAAATATTTTATTAGTAGGTATCGATTTTTTTCATATGAAATGTGTACACCATCTTTTTTTTTAAAAGTATTAATAGTATATAGGTGGTGACCGGACACTTCCCCGTCAACTATTTCCCAGTCCGTTACAATTCCCCGTCCAATAGATCCGTATGCTATTTCCCCGTCAAACACGTTTCTTTTTTTTTAAATAAAATTAAATTAAAAAAATTAGTACTATTCTTATTGCTATTCACATTTTAATATATTACATCAAACAAAATGAACTATTTATTTATAATGAAGTTAAACGTAATAGTTTTAATAATATTTGAAATACACAAGTAGGTTACTAATTACTTCATTGTTTTTAGTGTGCAATTGTCCACGACACTTGTCAGTATTATATTTAATACATTTCCAATAAGTTTTATCATTTTTCGTATAATCTTTTTCGAAAATAAATCCATTATAAACTAATAAATTCTTCGCTTTTTAATTTATTACAAACGTGTAAGACATTGCAGAAAAATTGTAATAAAAAATAAATACAATAAAAAATTAAAAAATACACTCACAACCAACCGTACAATTTAACCGCGACGATTGTCAAAAGACTGTTTTATATTGGAAAGAATAGTATCACCTTAAACTGAAAATTGATCAGAACTTATAAGAACATTTTAAGTAATAAATATAAAATGTCAACTCGTACAATTACTCGTATTTTGTATCTTGTATGTATTTGTTATCTTGTACAACATGTACATGTATTTTATACTCGTTTTATATTTTTTAAGCAATGTAACAAAAATATATAATATATTTAAAAATAATTTATTATATTGATTTGATAATCAAAAACGTTTAAAAAATTGATGTTTTTAAGCGAAAGTATTTAGCAATAATTTTCACCTTAATGCGTTTATAAATTATAATACATCCTGCTGTTATATATAATTTACCTTAAAAGATTTTAGATTATATATAAATATTTTTCAAGGCATTAGTACAGATCATGTACCTATTAAATTTTTTTATTGCATACATTATATGCACATGAGTAAACGCATTAAGGTGAAAATTATTACTACATACTTTCGTTTAAAAACATCAATTTTTTTTAAACATTTTTGATTATCAAATCAATATAATAAATTATTTTAAATATATTATATATTTTTGTTACATTGCTTAAAAATATAAAACAAATAAAATAAAAAAAGTCATCCATATATACAGACGATATACCATGGTAGTTGGTCCATCGTTACTTCGGTCTTCGGATAGGATAGTATATGTTACTATTTTAAATTTTAAAACAAAGATAAATTATTGCATTCGAAAGACGATTTTGAGTCAAAACTTTGTATATAATACTATTAAAAAAAAAAAAACCAGGTAACTATGACAGTAATATATATGCAAGTATAAAAGGTAGTTTTCCTTTATGCTTAAACAAACAGCTGGAAAAATCGAATAATGACCTCTATAACATACTAACTAGAATTAATTTATTATCGAAAAAGGTCTTTATCCCAATACTCCTGTTCGACCCTCCCATAGAAAAAAGTGTATACAGACAGAAATAAAAAATAAACACATCATTATTATAAATCCAATATATTCCTCACTTCGCTCAAAAACTAAAATTAAAATTTTTCATTTTTCAGCCTATTGAGGCTATACAAAGGGGGGTTTTTTTTTATCAGCTAATACTTATCTGTAATCGATTGACTTGCAACAAGACGTTGATTGATTAAACTTTAGTCAATTTTCTGATTTTACACTATAAACCCACCTACATTTTTGGTATTGAATAATAAATATTCAAACAACTGTATTTATTTTAGATAATGTACAAAAACAAAATATATTCAAAATGTGATATAGAATCTTTTAAGTTTTTGTATTTTTTGCTTCATTAATTAATAGACGATACAACAATCGACTTTAGCTTAAAACGTGTATTTTGAAAAACGCTAATAAAAAATAGTATTAATTCAGAAACTTTTCATTCAAAGCAAGCCAATAAAGTGTCCTCCAAAGTCGAATATCTATACACGATTCACGACATTTTACTGTCATTAAAAATATAAGGATGGAAACGAGATCGACAGATATAGATGAATTCGTACACTTTACTATTCGTATAGACTATAGTTATATAATTGGATTCGAAACTTTACGAATATATATATATATATATATATACCAGTTAAACATTTCAAACAGTATGTTTTGTAACTTGTTAATAGTCCATAACTATATAATATACTATGTATTTTACTAGATAGTAAGTTAAATACATATTTTTCTGTTTACTACTTATTCGTGTAATAAGACTATAAAACAATCTTTCAACAATCCTTGAACTCTGATCATTTTCATCTATTTTACACTCGTTTAGAGGACGTAATATATCGTTAAGATGCCTGCTTTCACTGAAAAAAGTCCTTAGGAATATGGAATATTGATAAAAAAAAAAAAAAAACCAATTGAATCAAAGACATTTTATTGGCATTGTACAGTAGGTAAACATTTTTGTTCAATTAAAAATTTTTCAGATATCAGCTTCTGGCTCTTTAACACAGAATTATCCATTTTTGATGATTTTAATGTCTATATTATTAATACAAAGTAAATAGGATTTAACAAATTAATTTTGTCATTTATGTAGGTATATTATAATGAACTGTTGGAGGAATAAAATAATTATTGCTTTAACAAAATAACATTAAAATTATTTTTTTTTTATTTAATGGTTATTATCAAGTTGAAAATATAGTGTCAATTTGATAATCAATAATATAGGTATTTATTGATCTAATAATATTTTTATCATTGTGACAAAATAATGTGGAAGTACCTAACAATAATGGTAAGTTTTTAATAAAATGGTATGCGTAGGTAATATATCCAATTTGTAATTTTGAACAGTATTTTTTTTCATCAGTGATGTGTTAAAAAAAAAAAAAAAATTAAATTAACATAATATATGTTTTGTTAGATAGAGTTTTTCAATTTTGTTAAATTTAAGTAATATATATTATATATGTTAGAAATAGTGTATAAATAATGTGTAATGGAAATTACATTTTAAATATCTATATACTCAATTAATAATAAGTAATTCCAATTAAACATATATTATTATAGTGTTTTTATTGTTATTTTTTTTTTTTAACAACCCATTTGTATCTGACAGAAATAATATTGATCTTTTTGACTATTTTACTATTCCATATTATCGAGTTAGAATTAATATATTAACTAAACTACCTATA
Organism: Pemphigus obesinymphae; assembly: GCA_025469235.1. NCBI lineage: Eukaryota > Metazoa > Arthropoda > Insecta > Hemiptera > Aphididae > Pemphigus > Pemphigus obesinymphae. Next base: position 29,528 of record JAIPRL010002534.1, read on the forward strand.
TTGAAACATTCAGATAATATATGCCACAATAAGTAAAAAAAGAGTACCTATTGTGGACGAAAAACTCATCTGTACCATCCGAAATCCATGTATATCGTGATATTGTTATTATTATATTTTAAAAAATTACTTGGCAACAGGAGTAGTAATATTATTACAGATATTATGGAATAAATACGAGTAGAATATGTTGTCTGCGGGCTTTTAACTCGAAATATTGTACCTACCTAAACAAAATAGATACTACATATATTATATATTCATGACGTGATCACAGGGTTATAGGAGTAATAATATATTTTATTTAACGCCAGTCTGGCCAGATCTATTTAATGTCATTATCACAGATATTATGGAACAAATAGCCAATAGGTATATGATAATAGAAAATATTTTCTTATTAGATGTCTGATAACAAGACACCACGAAGCATGGCATATCTATACGCAGGACATTAGAGTCGAGATATATATATTGAATCTATCTAGATCTATATAGTTAGAATTTTAAATAGATCTTGCATTGGAGCAACACTTTATCATTTTGTTGTTATCATCCATACGTTTTATTGGCAATTCTCAAGATCAAGTGGAGACCTGTATTTAAATTTATTTTCTGTCAATATGACATACAAACATATTTTTATATTATTGGTTTATAATTTGCAAGATGTTAATAAATGACGAAAATTTGAATTTTGAATAAATTACCATCATGTTTTCTCGACTTTGTTTCAACAAAACCAAAACCAAGTTATTTATAATTTAAAATAAATAATTTATTACTCCTTTAATGCAAGTTGTACTAGATTTAAATGATTCGAACTACAGAGCTAGCAGTCACTGGTCATTATGGGTAATAAAAGAATGAATAGGCCATGCCTATATTAGCAAAACAAGGGGACACGGTCTGGAATGGGAAATAGAGAAAGACTGCTTTTATATAGAGCTCTCACTCCAGCAAGGGGTCTTATCGTGAATTGTATTTCACAACATAGATAATAAATATAAACACGAATACATGTACGATTATTTTTTAAATTTAAATTCATTATTTAATTATATTATTATATGTTTATTATTTTGTTTAACATATTTGTTTTATATTTTTAAGAACCCATGTAACCTCAAAATCTTAAAATGTTCATTCCTCTATGATAAACTCTTATGGCCTATTCATTCTTTTATTATCTTTGCTGACCATTTGGCCCGAGTATTATCGTTTATTAAGTCCGCTTATAATGCAGTCCTTATTCCAAGTGAATAACCAAGTGAACAAATTTATTTGGATTATAATTATATGTACCTATACGATTGTTATAGGTGCATATGGGTGCAACGATTCGGTGTGATATTATATTAATGTAAATGCATTACGCTGTTCACTTGTACAATTTGTACTCATTTTGTTTATATTGAAATGTTGCTAAATTAATTTCGACAAAACACTCTCGGGACCGTTCTACAAACAAATCATTTGGATTTATAGTGAATGCGCTAAATGAAAAAGCGCTTCGATATCCTCATATTGACGTGCACGTAGGTAGCTATACGTATACGTCCTATATACCTATATAACCAATATAATGTGTACCTACTCTCAATATTCCCAAAGGCACCGAAAACATGTAAAATTGCTTTTTTTCCAATATAAACATACCTGTATATCTACGTATATTATGCGTTTGTTTAACTCTCTCGTGATTACAAAATATAATAATACGCACGTAATACCAGATAATTATTTTAACGGGAAACAAGGTACATTTTCTCATTTTCATGAATATTTGTTTGAAATATTCTTATTATTTTTTTTTTTTTTTTTTTTGCAATTTTTTACATTATAAACAGGGATGAAAAAAAAGTTATTAAACGAACAAATTGAAAATGATTACGGAAAAATAAAGAAACGAAATCGAAAACTATAAAACTAAAACTATGTTTAATTAAATTTTTTTAAATACCTACAAAATGCGTTTTAATTTGTTTGTTTATTGCAGAAAATATAAGTGTTCAAAAATACATTATTATATTTATTCTAAATTGCTACATATTATTATCTATTTATCACATTTAAACATAGTCGGGAGAATAGAAATTCTATGCATTATTGTTTCGTTTTAATTTAATTTTTATGCTTAAATTTTCAATATTTTTTTTTTGCCTTTAAACAAACTATATTTAACTATTGTTATTTAAATATAAAATGATTTTATTTAGCTGCTATTATTTTAAAATAAATCATAGGTTATAATTTCAATTATTTCTAGCTTAGAATAAATAATTATTACAAGGCGTTTTAGAAATTCTATACAAATTAAGTACCTATTTGTTAACTGGAAATTATTTTACATACCTGTTTAATTAATCAACTGGAGTTTTCAATTTATTGATAATATTATTATATTTAATTTAATATGCTTATTGTTTTATATTTACCAACTTATATCTATAGTAAGTGATATTTAAGTAATTATTAACTTAAATAGTCTAGTTATTGAAATATTTTTCTGAAAATTTTGATGTTTACATATAAATATCATATGTTATCTAATATTTATATTTAACCCAAAACTTTTTATTGTTTGTTAATATTTAAAATTAAAAAAAGGTAAATATTATAGTATATACGTATAGTGTAGCCTGCAGAATGGTCTAAAATTGTATTTTGTTGTTCTTCGACATCACTTCGGTGTATATAATTTGAATATTACTGTTAGCATTTATATGGCTAATAAAAAATATGGCGTAAATACATAACGTTGAAGACTATATAGTAAATATTTGGTGTAAATTTCAAGTTTCAAGCATTTTAATTTTCCAATTTATAATAGTTTTTTGTCTTGTTTGCAGGTAGTCATAATTAATATTAAATATCACCTATATATAGTCTATATAACCATGACTAGTTTATTTGTTATTTTCTTATTTACAACAACTTTCCTATTTTCAAAGGTATTTTTTGGTTCTTCTTTTGGAAATTATTTAGAAAAACAAAAAATGACCTCTATAAAGTACCAATAAGAACGAATTTCCTATCAAAAGCTTATATACCAGTATACTTTTACTTTACTCTTTTTTTCTCAGAAAGTGTGTACATAAAAAAAAAAACCAACATATCATTGTAAAATCAATACATTCGTCGCTATGCTCAGAATATAAAATAACCAGAACGAAAAAAAAAAAATAATAATAATCAATTTCAGATTCTGAGCGAAGCAAGAAATGTATTGGTTTTAAACAATTTCAAACTACTATTTTGTATTGGTATTGGTTTAAAATATTGTTTTTTTTTTTTTATATCTGTATGCACAATTTATAATAGAAGAAGTGCGCTAAATATATTTTGCTTACCCATTTTCCAGAATCAAATTTTATCTAGACTTAGAGTGGACACTTTTGCTTTTTCCAATACTTATTTTAAGCGTAAGAAAAAAACTACGTATCAAATAGTTAGGTACGTAAAGGTAAAACAGGATAATTTCGTTAAATCGATTGTGGTCATTAGGTTTTACTCGTATAATTCTGAAAATAATGGTTCTGAAGACTAGAAATATACACTGAATATGTTTATGCTATAAATAGGTAAATGGCTATTAATGGAAACGATAGATATCGATCGAGATATTTATGTCATAAAATTGTCAATTTTGAAAAACGTGACAATTTAATATACAAGGTAAATTCTATTAAGTTACTCTATAACTATAACTATAATAATGTTTAAAAAAGTTTTCAAAGTTTGTTCTTACTACGCTGGACTGATAAATATATTAGATATTTACACAATTTACTATAAGTTCTGTAGATATATCTGGATTTTAATAATATTTGTTTAGTATTATAATAATATGCTCATAAGTGTTTTCATGAGTGTTTTCTGTTATGTGAGAATCATTCTGTATTATAAAATACGTTTACACAAAACGTATAATATATTTCTGTTTCGTTCAAATTAAATTGTACGAAATGAACAAGAATAAAATTGTCAATCACGTCAAAGTGCAAATACGACATTATTATTATCCGTACGAGAAATTGGTCCGCCTGTCGACAATGCATTGTGCCATCCCCGCCCTTTCGTCCCTTTTGGAAAGACTTTAAAAGTTTTTCCATAAATTAGACTTTTTTTTTGACAAAAGATGAACGGGCTTAAGCTAAAGTCGTTGGTGTATTCTCGCGTACCATTAAATTCCTCAATTTAGACGGATTTTCGGTGAAATGTCAACAAAATTCGGACTGTTTTTTACAATGCATACAATAACAATAATGATTACAATATAAATAATGACGCGATTGAATTTAATTGCTTGAAATTATGTTCAATAATTCATAATAATAATAATAATATTTTGTTCAATTATTCTTATTACGATAATAGTAAATAAACATTGATTTGATTGTTATAATTGTACCATTCCTTGAGAAAGTTGCTAAAACATAAGAAACTAAAAAATACCGAAATATGCCTGATAGACATTTTAAAATAAATTTAAACATTAAAACACATATTTATTTTAAAATAAACAACATACCTACCTATGAATATTTTATTGTTTTAGTAAAAAAAAAATTTCTAATAAAAATATACATACCTATATGGCTATATATTATTATAACATTCTCAAGAGAGTCGATCAATGAATCGTGTAAATTGTAAAATGTTTGTATAAAATTCATTTTTCATATTTATATACGTTATAGGTACGTACTTATATATTTAATTTTTTTTTTATTATACTTTTATTCTCATTGAAAAATATAAAAAAATACAACTGCAGAAAATCGGGTTTTGTCCAATTATAATTTATATAATGTAAATTTAAGTTTTAAGAATGCTTTTGGTATTTTTTTTTTTTTTAGTTAAATATACATAGGTATAGGTATATATAATTAGGTTAGATGGCAGTGTTTTTTAAAATCTGGACAGGCTAGCTAGAATATTAGTTGTGTGTTTTTTTCTCTTTCACCATATTATGTAGGTATATTTTAATAACTTAATAATATTATTTTTAATTAAATGGATTTTATTGTAGAAATGATTCAAATCCTTAGGCATTATTAAATAAAAGGTTCATCACATCAATACATTGTTAGCTATATATTTTAATATTTAGAAATGATCGGCAAAGTTAACGATACAATTAACTAGATAAAGTTAAGTTAATTCAAACATTTTATTTCATTGTTAAGAGTTAAAAATTAATTTATTACTGGCCTTTATCTTTTGCGTTTTTTAACTGACAGCGCCTCGGGTAAGTGCTATCACAGTACCGCCAAGACGCCGCGCCGTCATATGTAATATAAGACACGAACATTTACATTCTATTTTTTCAGCATTAGTTTATTGAGAGGGACTTCACCAATATGGCAGATAGAGATGTTATTTTAAACGAATTTGAGGTTTAGAATCGAAAAAAGATCGTGGTATAGTATTAAATTAAAATTTTGTGCGTTTCTTAAAATAAATAATTGATAATATTTTGTTATCAATATTCAATAATTTGGTAGGTATAAACATTATAGCATTTTATTGATTATTAAAAAAATAATAAATATATTCGTAAATATATTTATAGAATAAATGGACTGAGCTCCGAGTCAAAATAAACCAAAACGAATGTTAAATAACAAAAAGGGATATTATGAAAGAGAAAATGATTTTTCAACTTATGTGTTTCATCGTTTATTATTGCAAAAGAATGCACAAATACATAGATAATGAATAAATAATGTTAAAATGATGAAATGGTTATTTTGAAAATTTCGCGAGATAATATCGTTTGTGTGTCAGTTCGCCCTAGCCTGGATATCCTGCATTCTCAGCCAGGTTCTGCAGAACTCGCCAGCCTAAACTTTTGTTCACCAACTTCACGGCCCGATTCTAAAAATCCGCCAGCCTTCAATCTCCTTCTCCAACTTCCCGGCTAGGTTTACGGAATTTGTCGACCTCGATGCCCGTTCCTAACCCGGCGCAGCTGATTCTCTGTCAGAATTACCTGCTGTTCTCTTTCGTCCTTTTCATTTTCCGCTATAATGTTGTCAATCATGGCAATGAATATTGACAATTTGCTGTTCATCAGCCTCCTTCATGAGCCGCAAAACTTGCTCATTTTATTCCGGGAGGAGAAGGTAAACCCGAGGTCCACACAGAAGATCTTTCAACGTCTTCTGGCCTTGGTTCTCTCCTCAAATTTTTGTGTAGTTGTCTCCTTTTTTCCTACCAATGCACACAAAAGAACATGGTGGGTTCTGCTATATGACTTGGCGCTACGCAGTATACACAGTTGCTCGTCAAAGATCTCTCCTGGTTCAGATTTTCGCACAATCTCTTGATATCTGGTAACAGCTTCCTCGTCCACGTACCTTTCGTTGATGCTGTCCATGCCTCTTGTCACTTATTCATCTTCACTTCCTGTCATAGTAGTTGCCGAGATTGGGGAGTTCATCAAAAACTTCTAGCCTCATCATCACCCTACCACTTTCGATGGCAAGCAGGTCTGCTGGTGGTGTGCATGCGATTACCATTGAGACCGATCTGTAACATCTCGCTATTCGAATGGCTGCTAGACGATGCGGTCGGTCGACTGTGACTCGATTGCGAACCACCTTGACTCTTCGTTCTGCCCACACTGGAGCCACATATAGCAGCTTACTACTAACTATAGACGAAAGTAGGGCACTCTTATCCTGAAATGGGCCTCTAAGGTTGGGCATCGCATTCTGTCTAAGGCTAAAGCCATTTTTGCTGCGTTCGCCGCCACTCACCCATGTGGCAATCGATGGATAATTTGGTGTCCAGGTGAACGCATAGGTACCTCAACCAAAAAGTTTTTTTTGTTTATTATTATATAGTTGTTTTAAAGTGAATTTCTCGATTTTTGGGTAAATTTGTACGTCATTAAATTTTTTTGGGCGTCACAAATTTTAGTTCCGCTTCTGGTCCTAACTTTTAAGTTAAAAGATTAATCTGACGTAAGTTAATCCAAAAGCAGATTTTTATCTTTTATACGTATATGTATTTTGTACATTAAACATATAATTTTGTTTTTATAATAACGTAATAAGTGTTAATTACTGACAAATATTAATAGGTACCTGAAATAATTAGTTAAATAATAGACATGTTGCATTTTTAAGTGTATTTTCTACGTAATAAAATCCATTAAAATCCAATTTATCCATATTATCGAAGCCACGCCTATACTGCCTCTTGTATTTTTTTTTCGTTTCTATATTAGATTCTAAATGTAGCGATGAATGTATTGGTTTTAAAACGATGTGTTATTTATTTTATTTTTGTATTTATGGTAGGTATACACTTTTTCGGGTAGAAGAGTAAAATTGTAAGTCCTATGAATGATAACAAGATGGTAAGGAAAATCAATTTTGAAAGAGCTGTATTCGTATTTAGATTCAGAATCACGATTCGTTTTAAACCAACAATATATCGGTATTTTAATATATTTTTAAAAGTATACTTACTTTTATAATACTATTATTATTTTTTTTTCAAACATAACCGAAAACTTAAATACTATTTTTATAAAAAGGAAAAAAATGTTTTTAATCTCTGATATGAATCGTACAGATTTTCTGTTAGAATATAATTAATATTATACAATACCGGGAGCCGATCCATTAAGTAAACTATAAATACGTTTATATAATATATTTTGATGTTATGTATGACCATAATATATGTACTTGACCGCAGTGAATTATTTAGATTTATAAATAAAACCAGAGTGAAAAAACCTTACATACAGATATGTCAGTCGCTAATAGACTATTTGAAACATTATCACGTTATTAAAGTCGTTTTAACTCGAACATTATAAGTCACTAACCGTGTTACACATTAATTTAAACAATTTATCGCTGTGAAGGTAGACATACGATGATGTGGCGTGTATATCGTCACGAATATGATGTTACAGGGCGCCTTATTTATATTTATAAATTGGCCGAGTATATGAGACACCCGCGTAATTAATTACACTCGAAACAATTTTTTCCGAAAAAAAATACTTATTATATAATATTTTCCCACTTGGCAGCGGTTTCGAGAACATTCTAAAACGAGCATTCGCGACCCAACAAATGCGGTAAATAAATTTTTTTTATAAATTATATTATAATGTAATTTGTCTAAAAACCATTATTTTCATATTCGGAGTGAACAAAATATGGCTGTTAATTTGATGTTAATCGATTTTATATATTATATGGTTTTAAATCTGACAGTAGATAGGTACATATAACCTTGGGAATTTTCACTGTGAAATTGTTTTTTAAGAACTCCCAAAATATGATGTACTGTGAAAGAAAGGAAATTTAATATTTTGACCGTAAATATTTTGTTAAAACTCATTGTGTACTTTTATTTGGGAAAACGTTAAAAAAAAATTCCATTTTGTGTAATTACTGAAAACTGATCAATGACCGAAATGGTGCAATTGTATAGCTTTCTTACCATACACATCAATGCCATGCAGCATCAATATATGTATATAATGATGTTTATATATTTAAAATTAAATAGAAAACCAAATATTAGATCAGTTATTATATATAACATTATATTTAAACTTTAAAGTATTTTATCTTACTGAAAATAACTGAATGAGTAGCCGTCGTTGAACTTAAAAACTTTGTTTACTTTTAAACAATATATTCCTTTGACAGCCAAAAGTGGGTATTTTAATGAATCAAATATATAGAATGATGAGTCTGTGCTCGAAGGACAAATGTCGAATTTTGATGAAATCGTAATATGTATTACTACAGTGTTATTCGGTTTGAAATAGAAATATGTACCTAGGTGTATAATATCCTTGAAAATTACATCCAATATGTAAAGAAATAGTACAGTAAATAATATACAATAACTATTATAGTGTTGAAATGAGAATAAAATTTTTTTTATATGAATAAAGATAAAGATAAAAATTACATTTTATTAAGATATAATGTAGGGAAAGATGACGAAATTAAATTTTGACCGGGATTTTAACTTTTAATTAGGTATTTTATAACTGAATATTTCCCTTCAAATTTTAGTTCAAAGTTAAAATGTTTCAAATCGGTATTTTCAATTTGTTTAGAGAGCATTTCTAAACGTCTAATAACGTATCATGGATTTAGAATCTATTTATTCTCTTATTTTTGAATTTTGATTTGAAATATAGCTCGTAAAACATTAAATAATTAGATATCAAAATTAATATTTAAAAAAATTGGTGGATTAGAACTTTTACGCTGGTATAGATATCGGTTTGTTAAAATCAAAATATGCACATACAATATACATTTGAGTTCAAAAATCCGATACATGTATGTAAGCTATCTAAAAAATACCTCTTATGACAAGAATACCCTTTGCGGTTCTCTAAAACTATACTTTAAGGGCGTGATGCAGCGGCCACCGTATCCTCAGCATTTGGGGTGCTGAATATGAAACCGTTGAAGATAACGATTAAATAGTCACGAACCTAACGAAACGAAACGTACAGAAAAGAGACGATTTTTCCCCCAAGATATGTATTATTTTTACGCGCTAAACATTAATAGTGCATGAGGCGGGGATTTACGGTCCAGTGGATTCGAAAAAATGACAGCATCCACGTGATTTATCCCGGGTGGGCGACAGAATCTATTGACATGTATGCGGCGTGTTCCTACTGAAGCTATCACGTCCAATACTGATTTTGTCTATAGGATGAAAAAGTCTTTTGTGCACGGACTCGATTATTGTATACGCGGTTATAGCGTCTCTGGCCAATGTTATCACCTTCCGAAGGGTACCCCTTCCTCCATTGAAACTCCAAATGTGTATGCATGTAACGATTTCGAACACGGATTCATGATAGATGATAGAGTGTAAACTGTATCACAGATATTCGAAAAATCTATACATACCTTTTATACCTATATCTAATAGTAATATTATTTTAAACGAACTTAAGCATTTTTAAATGAATTGAACAAAGATCGCGGTTTTTTTTTATTTATTTATTAATTAATTTTATTAATTAAAATTTTGCACATTTTTTTACATAAATTATTGATAATATTTTTTTATCATTATTTAATAATTTTTTAGGTATAGGTGTATTCGTAGATATATTTATAGACTAAATGGACTGCGCTTCGAGTCAAAATAGATCAATACGAATCTTAAATGACAAAAACGGGTATTATGAAAGAGAAAATGATTTTTAAACTTGTGTTTCATGAAATTTACATGATAATATTTTTCCTTTTTTTGTTTAAAATGTAATGATAAAAATCAGAATATGCCTGGATAAAACACTAATATGGAAGTTTTTCATCAAATTCTTCTTTTTGTTTATCATGTAATAATATACTGTCTGAGTGTTTCAATAGGCAATAGGTGAGGAAGGCGTAGTCTTTTAGTTAATATGTATATGGATATATTTATTAAAATTAAAAAAAATAATAATAATAAATCGTTGCGAGTCTGAAATGGAATTTCCATAATTTTAAAAGCATTTTTGAAATTAATAATAAAATGAAGATATAAGTATTTTATACACGTTTTGATGTAATATATATTTTTACAAATTAACATAATTCACTGTTATATTGTAGAATTTAATATATAGTTTATATAGTTAATATAGTTCATCTTATATGGCGTTCCTAAATAATAATATAATAAAATAGGTAATATCAAATAACGTAAAGTACATTATAGTACGCATTATTTCTAGTACTTAGTATCTTTTCTTTGGTTCTACTTTTGATAAATTCTTACATTACCCTCTTCGATAAAAGCTTTTCCCTTTAGAGTATATAACTTTTAAAAGAAAAATATTATTTTTCATTCAATAAACACGCTGTTTAGTTTCGATACAATATGGCGACATTTTACAGACGCTCTTTATCATAAAATAATAACAACTACTGTCGTATGTGCACGTTAAATAACAAATGTTAATACATTTTTTTATTTACTAGTGTATAGTACACACTAAACTTATTATTTTATATATTATATTATACACTTCAAAAATGACGGCGATTCAAGTACATATACTACATTTTTTCCTTTTATTTCATTCCATGGGAATTTGTTTAGAACACGATTGTAATAATATACATTATGTTGTGCGTTTAACGATTAAAAAAATAAATAATAATATGTTTTATAACTTGCGGTTACAATGTATACCTTCACCATAAATAAAGAAAAAGAGAAAAGTATTTACAATAACTCGTTTTTCAAATCATTTAATTAAATATAATTTTTATTCGTTAACGTTTACTTATAAGAAGTAATTAATGTTTTATGTAAATGTAAATTAACGAATTGGTAAAATTATATAGGTAATCCAACACTATAGTTAAATGAAAGTTAAAAGAAATAAATGGTTAACATTTTTAATACATTTTTGTCTAGCATTTACTAAAAAAACTTTAGTAAATTTAGTTTAATATTATTTTCCACACAATATACTGAAAAATCAAAGATAAGTTTTCATAGCATTGTCTGTCTCGAGCTCATTCATATATTTTACCTAAAATTTTGGTAGAAACATCTCTAGACTTTAATTAAATATAAGTACGATTTTTACAATTACGATTTTAGAAATTTATAAGTGAAAAACGAGTATTGCAGGTTTAGGCGTAGTATCATTATTTATGCGATATGTGGTGGACATTTATTATAGATAGTGTCTTTCGTACAATCGTGTAGCATGAACTTTGTTATAAAATATGTATAATAGTATTTGCATCTTGAAGGTGGGAAAATATTTCGTTGAATTTTATTCCATAAATTTTTATATTTTTCAACTTCAGAAAAAGTAAATTCTTTTATGCGAATGATATGTCTTAATTTCACTAACAATATTGTTGTCACAAACAAAATTAATACCTAATATACATAATACTGCACATAGGCAGAGATAAAGGGGATGAAGATTTGTGTGAAAGGGTGGCCAATACCCTTCAAAATAATTAATTTTAAGTCAAAGTCCATCCCCTCTAGCCCTCGGTAAAACCGATATTGAAAAGGCGTGTGTCACGAAATTCGATTGAAAACTTATTTCAATATGAAAAACATTGTAGTTTAAAATAAATGGTCTTTGTTTTTATTATCATAACATATGCAATCTAAATCCAATATTAATCAATGTTGAGCCATTTTGAAAAAAATGATATCAAAGAAACTTCGTTTAGATTCAGTTTTGGAAGATTGAAGGAATAGATTGAATAGTCCGCCCTCACTCCCAAATATATAACTGGATAAAAGATGAAACGATTTCATATACATAATATCTGTTGCGTATATAATGTAAACGAATATAGTGACGTTCTCTTAACTATGAATTAAAAAGTTCATTTTTAACTTAACTTGTTAATTATTTCTGTTATTTATTTATTATCAATTAACTATAACGTCACTAATTAATATTTTTATTTTATTAACTTATCTTATAGAGTTAATTTTTATAATCATCCAGTAAAGTTAATATAATTAAAGGACAAACAAATATAGTTCTAGCCACATTGATATTAAATTAAATTAAAAAAATAAAATCAAGTACCTATAATAAAAGTTCATTTTTATACTAATTAAAATTTACAATAAATAATTTATTAAAATAATAAAATAAAAATTAATTGTTTTTTTTTTTTTTTTAACTGAGTTATAAGAGGACAATAGTAGAATAAAAACATAGAAAAATACGATCATATTATTCCAATAATATGACTTATCACGTTAATTTAGAGTAAAAATACCGATTTTCGTAATTACGGACGAGAAATGTATTATAGTAAGACGTATATATTATATATTATAAAGTCAAAATGTTTAATATTTCAAATAATTTATAATTATATTTGATAATATGTTGAGAAAAAATTAATGTATTCATAGTTAAATATACACTATTAAAATAAATATTTAATTTTCATTATTTGTACAATTATTTTCTATAATTTTGATGATATGTACGTTTTACTCTAAAGTCACTTAAAGCCATATTATTGAAACGACTTTTACATGTTTTGCCCTAAAAATTAATTAAATTCAGTCATCACATGTATTACTCATTTCAATATCAATCATATAGATACTAATTAAGTACTATAATTCCAAAATATTCGTGAAACCATATAGATAAACCTTTTGTGACATGAACTTCAGTAAGTTTAATTAACTTTAAACTTAACAAGTTAAAATTATTTTTCGTTAACTATTAATTATTGACCAAGGATTTTGGGTGAATTTAACTTATTCGAGTTAATTTTTTTCATTAACATACTCATTCTTACTTATTTCATATTATTCAATTAATATTACAGAATGTATAATTTAGTTTTAGAATATTTGAATTTTAATTGAAATGTGCATAACGAAAGATTATTATAATATCAATGCTTTTATTAATATAAATAGTTATTTATCTCAATTTTCAATATTTTTCAAATAGCATGTTTTCGAATACTATCTTCCAATTATCTTTAGTGTTAGTTACTCGTATTAAAATTATACAAAGAGGTTATACTAATTATACTATTTATACACGTAACCAAGTGCACATGTTAGCGATATATTTCGCATCCACTAAAATATGTACCTATAATTTTTACTCAAACATATTATTTAAACGATTCTAATTCCATTAGAACTTCAAAATACGTACTTTTATAAAAAACAGTAATAATTATAATTTATAACTTATACATTTCTTAGGTATCGTATATCGTAAAGTATATTTCGAACATTATTCCTAGTTAATTAAATATTTATATTTAAACCACTTTTATTAAAAATGAATATCAGAGTAAACATTGTGTCTGGGTGGTATGAGGTCTTGTCAGTTATCACGAGGCCCTATAAACACAAGCAAGAAACAAATTACCAATCAGAACAAATATCCACATCAATCAATTGATTTTTCGGATAACATTGAAACACGATGGTATTATTGCTATCAGATAGTGTAGTGGACAGGTGGACTCGTTTGTTGAATAAATATTATATTAAATTATCGTGATTTTCATCGTTTTCAAAAATCATATTACATTTATTTCAAACTAGGCGTAGGCCATTTTTTCACGTCTATGGTCCCCAGGAATATCGATTATAAGCGCTCCTCCGTGTTTCTTCGAAAATTGTATAGTAAGTATAGTGGACCATTAATTTTTTTTTAATGTAGTAGAGGACCTCCATTCTCCTTGCACCCCCCCCCCCCTTCCCAATTCTGAGTCGTCCTCCGAAAATTATTCAGCGCTTAGTAATATTGTATACCAGCTATACTTCAGTGAGCGATTGTGACGTATAGGTACATAAAATCGTGTAAAATATACACGCAATTTCCTTTTTAAACGCGTATATTTCGGGCCACTGCCACGAGTTTTGCGTGTATACTGACCTGCCCGTGCTACCTACACAAATGTGCGACAAATGGTCAATTCGCCAAGTCGAAAAAATGAAAATATGCACGGACATACCGTAGAATAATATGGAAACGACAGACGGATATTTTTCTACGTTCTGTAGGTTTTGGCTTCAATGGCATTGAAGTCAGCCGTTTAGTACTTATCATTACATTTTTTTATTATTACATAGACATATAATCTTATAAAGATATAATGAGATACCTATTATCTTTATATTGTGTTATATCATGTTGATATCGTACGAATTATGGTGATACGGCGGCTACCATCACTAACACAGTTACCTACCATTTTTGTTTTGTATAAATTATTATTTATTGTGTTTGTGATTTATTTATATATGTTTCTCGTTCAAATCGATTTTTCCCCCTCCATACACGAACTCGTCTTTGTTCATTCACACCTATACATAGGTACCTTCTCCCGACGGAGTCGAATTGCGTATTTGGACAAGTCTTTTGTACCCCACGTGCGAGAGACTGGTGTCAAAGAATCACGTAGAATACAATGAAGATAAAACGGTTAGGTAGGCTCCTATAAAATCATGTTCTGAAATGAAAAAAAAAAAACTGAAGTAGTGCAGAGGGTGTGTGTCCTATGGCCAGTACATGCCTATGTATAAATGGCGCTGCGGGAATTCGCACGCACCTCCCCTCGAGTTTCGGACGTTTTTTGGGGTTTGGGGGGTCTGTACCATCGGACTTTCCCGAGGTAGTCGAATCGTGTATATACGAGCATATATATATATATTATATATATAATATATATAATATATAGATGTAATCGCGGACAGTATTTCTGATGCTTACGGTTATGGAAGTTTTAACTGAAATTTAATGCAACCCGCGTGTGCGTGTGTTCGCGTGTTCCGGGTCGAAATTGCCGGGGAAAACACGGTATAATTTATGGCCTAGGATGCGATTTTCATTTCCTCTGCTCGGCCGCTTCGCCCCGTCTCCCCGTATTGTATATACGCGCGCGTTACAACTATACGACCGGACGACAAAACTTTCCCAACCCCTTTGGATCCCGTATTCGGGCACTGCAGGTTTTGGGTCTATATATAATAAGCGTATATATATATATATATATATATATATAGTCATCACTCCACCCCCTCCCAAAAATCACCCCGTTAGTTTGTTCGGGGGTTTTTTTTTTTGGTTGTTATTCTTTTAGGTTTTTTATTTTCATTTTTATTACTTAAAAACGGATAGTACACGAAAAACGAAAAAAAAAAAGAAAAAAAAAAATCAATAAACAGTATTTTGGACTAGCTGCAATCACAGCTGCAGTATATATGTATATAGATATGTCGCTTGATCAACATATAATATGACAATAATGGTTATTATTATAACGTCAGACGGTGTAGGTATAGGTAGGTACCAGATATATATATATATATATTGTAATATACCTTTCTCAAAGGTCCTTTGAATTTCAGTCTTAACTCGGATTTCAATAAGTATTCTATAATACATACATACACATAATATAGAATAAAGGTTTATATTGTATAATATATAGTTGTTCTCACAAAGAAATACGATAGTAATAATAATAAAATACGATGTACAAGTTTAAATTTCAATCGTATATATTGTATCGAGCTTCATTATAATAATTTGCGTGTATAAGTACAAAAAGAATTAGCATCACTGTATTATATTATCTACATTAGGTATACAGTTCGTATAATGTAATTTATAATCAAAGATGGGCATTATAACTAGACGAAAACTTTATATTTTTAACTAAATTAGTTAAAATATCCGCTGTAGTGTAATTTATCTTCGGGATTACGAATGGAGCGAGAAAGCTCTAGCGGTTTTACACTGATGTTTATTTTTTTTCCGTATGAAACTTTTCAACTAGAAATAGTCAAGTAGAAGTTTTGGGGTAAACGACAGTAAATTGGTTCTAGTTGCTATTTCAAAAAAGTCATATCTTGTTTGATTTTTATAGTGATTTCCTTAAGCGTTAAGGAAAACTTCTTTTCATAATGGTAACATATATTTTTTTAATGTAGGGGAAATAACAAAATTACAAATACAATTGTCATAGTTAGATACATTTTTATTATTATTTTTTTAAATGATATTATTATTATATTACACAAAATCCGCTTAGAGTCGTTTTATTAAATGTAATACACACCCCTTCCCCTTAAGAATATTCTGCCCTATAAACGAAGTGCTTACATCTCTACTGACACCCAACGAGTGAAGTCCATATTTGTTTAGTTAATTTTCATAAATATAATAATATAATATTACATATTATACATTTTACATTCTGAGCGAAGCGAGGATCTCTAGTGGTTTTATAATGATATGTTTTTTTTTTTTATCTGTACACGATATTTAAAATTGAAGGAGTTGATCAGAAGTTTTGGAGAAAAGATCTTTTTTGATAATAATCGCCGTTAAATATTTTTAATATCAATAAAATGATGACAGCATTTACTAAATTTGATGTTATTATTGTATTTTATATAAGCAATTGAAAGTAAATTTCGACTTTTTTAAGGATCAACCATTACAGATATAAAATACTTAAAAAAAAAAGAATCCACTGTCAAAAGTTAGAAAAAGTTCTCATATTTTATTTGGTATCAATATTAATGATATACAATTTTTCTGTTTAAAAAACAAATATAGCGATTACACAAAAATAAAAATACGGAATATTTTAAAACTACTTTTAAAATATATTGAAATATTTTTAAATTATTGGATTTTCACTTTTCTTAAAATTTCATGAAAATCGCCTGTACAAAACCCTTTAAAACTGGTGAATGGGCATCCTTGTGCGTAATAGAAAACTATATCTTTCATAACGGAAAATTAAAAATTATGGGAAGATAACAAATAATGATGTCATGGTTACTAATTATTATTTTTTATGTAATTACATAATACCAAGCTTCAATTGTTTTTTCGAATGCAATGATTTGTCTTTGCTTTATCTTTGGTAAAATAACATACACTATCCTGTTCAGGACCAACTTCCACTTCATCTGTATCTATACGGTTTTTATATTTCATGTAAGTATATTATGTATCAGAGTATACATAAAAAAAAAAAAATAGACAATTTTAAGTATAATTTTAAATTACCATAATAATTATCTTCTTTTTATTTTAAGTAGTTAATACTTTTTTCTATTTTGACTTTAAACTTAAGGAGTTAAAATTATTTATGGTTAAATTTTAAACTTTTAACTAAAGGTGAGTTTAATATAATTCATTGAAATTTAGAAAGATAATATAAATAAATAAATATTAATTTAAATTAATTAAATTAAATAAATAAATTTTAACTACCTCACAAACTTTATTGAATAGGATTTATTAAATTATGATTTAACAATTCTACAAATAACAAATTATAGGAAAACTCACTCTGCGAGAGTGCTAAATTCCCGGTTTCTAAACGTATTTTAAACAAAAAATATAAAACAATGAATAATATCCATCTCCCTAGTAACCAAATCAACAATCGTAATTATGCACTATAGTAACTATGGGCAGACGGACGGACGGACATAACGGGGATATAAGGTATATAAACTTATGTTTAGAAACCTAAAAATTATAAATTAAGAGAAGGTAAGAAATATATATATTTACTTTGTAATAATAAAAATTCTCGAGTTTGAATCGAAAACTGTAGGTTTTTTTGCAAAATTATCTGTTATAGTATACCGTATCTTATGTTTAGTGCCGTAACCAGGATTTTCTCAATTGTGGCGGGGGTGGTGGTGGTGGTGGTTCAAGAACATTTGAATCAAAATGTTGATATTAAATACAAATATTGTATACCTATATATTATATATTACATACTTGATAACGTATAGGTAATACATTTTTTAGTTTTACTGTATACAAGGACTAGGGGGGGGGGGAGGAGTGGTGATGGTTAGTAATCCAAACCCGATGTCCAGCAACTTTGTTACGCCACCGAGTCCTAATGCAACGGTTTATTTTTCGCTAAGTACTTAAATTTAGACCACACTTACACATGTTGCGTTTGAGTAATACTATAAAATATACTTTGTATAATATGTGTACGTACCCGATATTCAATTAATAAGTATAGTTTTATTATAAAAAAAAAAAAAAATGTATTATATAATAATACATTCGATTATTTTTACAGGATTTCTTATAGAAAAAAAAAAAAAAAAAAAAAAATTAAATACTGGCGCCTTATTTGTTCTAGTATTGAAAATCGTGTCTATAATAAATACTTCGGTGGTTTTGTCGGATAACTAATAAATAATAAATGTTTTTTTTTTTTTTTTTTATTTTTTCGTAAAACGTCTACGCGATATATTGTTAATGTTTTTCCCATCAGGAGGTAGGTATACGTATATATAGGTAGGTATGGTATATAAACTGTCTACACGGGTTATTGATGGATTTCGACACAGGGTATGTTTTTTCATACGTACCGACGAATATTATTAGTACTTAAGTGTACGGTATATCTATATTTTGGATACAAAAAAAAAAAAAAAAAAATTTATATATATATAATATATTATCAGCCCTCTTTGCAGTAGGTACATAACGACAATAAAACATAAATCACGATATAACACGCGTTTACAATAGGTATGCGCACACGTTCGTGTGCGGAAGATTTAACATAAAATCAAAACCGAACATATAACATGAATGTGCATATTAAATATATATATATATGCAGTTATCGTTGTTCATCGTTTCACCTTATAATATTTGTTTGAAATCGATAAATAGCGTCGGTATGGAGCACATATTGCCCCCTACATATTATTATTACATATACCGAGTACAACTGTGATCACAGCAGTAAGTATGTGCACAACGGGAGGTTTTACGTATTTACATAATATGCGTTCGGCCCGACAAAAAGAATTACCGTGCAATTATCGACCGTTAAATCTCAATTCTGTAAAAAAAAAAAAAAAAAAAAAAAAATAATAATTATTATATTTTTCATCAGTCATCTCTCCGTAGTATCCGTAATGAAAATGTAATGTAGTTACCTCAGTACTTGTTCGAACAGACATGCACGTTAATATACACTTAACGTATATAAATGTATATATGTAAATACATTATATGTACCAGTGGTGTACTTACTTCCACAAATTGTACGAGGACAATAGTTGAATTGAAAGGGGGGTGACGCCATGGGACGGCACTACTCATAATTTTTCATTTTTATGAAATTGAATGTTTTTTGTGTTACCGCTTAATGTTAAATAAAAATCATAAACAATTTTTTTAAATAGATGATTTTATCAAACAATTAATATATATCGCTGCTGTTAGTTATCTATGAATGGTTGAAATTATAATATGTTCAAATCAACGCGACATCGACCGATTTCCGTTAGGTACCTACCTATTAACTAAACTGTTAAGAGGACGTCACACATCCGATTTTTAAGGGGTTTCGTATAATCGAGTTTTATTAAATTTAAAGAAAAATAAAAATCTAGCAAATTAAAAATATTTAATTATATTTTAAAAGTCATTTAAAAATAGACCTGTATCAGTACCATTTTTAATTGTTGTGTAATCACGATATTTGTTACAAACCATATTTACGCATTTTTCATTTTTATAAACTTGAGGAAATTCTAGAAAGATGAAATAAAAAATAAATTATAAAAAATAAGTATATCTTTAGACTAATGAAGCCGATTTTTAATGTATGCATTTTTACACACTTTTTGAAGCTGTTAAAAAAAAAAAAATCATATTTTAACAGCATAAAAATGTATAGGTATCTTAAAAAACGACTCTATCAGTCGTTAGATAATGTTGTTAGCTTTAATTTACATTTATTTCGTATTTCTAAAGTTGATAAAAATAAAAAATGCTAATACAAGCTTTTCATTGAAAAATTGTTGGTGTGGCATGCTCTTAACACTTGGCACGGCGATTTGCGTTCTTGTCCTACCATTGGAGACTATAGGTTCATAAGTATGCTATGAACCGTTTTGGATGCAATAAACAAACAAATTTCCGAATTGCATGTAATTTTTAAAACTAAAAACTTAACTATGTAATATCTTCCTTCCTACTTGAACAGGCTTAGGATTATCCATATATAATAATTACTGGTGTGGTTAAAAATGCTACATTTTAAAATTTAAATATAAAAATATTTTGTTTTTTAAATATGTTTAAATTACATCAAATTACATCAATTATTTTTATATTTACATAAAAAAAGTTTATTTAATATTTACTATTTCGTTTTTGGTAAAACAGTAAGTAATCGCTATTTTCTTAACGTACTCAAATCTAGAATTTTTTTTCGGTTTTCAATTATTTATCTATTATATGGTCAAGTCTAAACACTACGTGTAATTCGCACACTGCTTTTATTTTTCCTGCAGCATGAAATTCGAGTGCATTCGTTATCGTGTAGTCCTTTTTGTTTGAATTTTGGTCTAGGTAGAAGGATTCATATAAAAGTATAAGTTTTCTGTTAGGAAATTAGTTGTAGTGAGTATTTTAAAAAGGTTAATTTAAAATTTTTACAGTAGATTTTTTAAGTGTAAAGGAAAACTATAACCGAAATTGACCGAAAATAATGTCAGAGACTTGAAATGCGCACGAAATATTTATTATAGCATTATATTAAATATTAAAAAAATTGACTGATTTTTGATAATTTAGAAACATTTTAAAATTGTTTTTTTTTTTTAATAATATGTATTATACACTTGAGTAGAAGTTTTCGGGTAAAGAGCTTTTGATAGAAAATTCATTCTAGGTAGTTGATACATTAAAAAGCTCGATTTTCTATTCTTTTCGGAATCTTCTTAAATGTACAAAATAACTACAAAAAAAGGAAAATGAACCAAAACTATTATAAATTAAAAACAATAATGTCAGAGACTTGGAATATACACTAATTATTTATTGTAGTATTCAAAAATTGATGTATTAACATGATAAAATGTTCAAAGATGTTGACCACGATTTTCAAAATTTATTTGCGCTGATATCCTCTCAAGAACATTTTAACATTTTTAACCACACTAGTGAATATTTTTTACTGACAGTCCTATATAAATCTGTTCAAATGGGAAGGAAAATGTTATATAGTTAAATTTTTAGTTTTAAATACTGAATGAAATTCAGACAGAATAATTTTAAATAGGTACTGCATGCAATATTCAATCAGACCCTTCTAAGTTCTAAGACATGGAGTATTTTTTGTAAAAATATAATTATGACTTAGACAACATATTTACGGAACTAAGAAATAAAAATTCAAAATTTGAATAATGGGAAATAATAACTATTTTATATAGACAGAAAGTAAAAGAAAATATAATCAAGGGGGGAGATATTGCCGTCGTTTTCTTCCTAAATATGCCACTGATAATACGTTAATTTAAATTATTTTATAATACAATGTACCTACAATATGACTATAGGAGGTGTGTTTAGTTCCCACAAACTTTGAGATTACGTCCAGAGTTATAAATCAATTACATTTAGAATAGTATGATATATATATTAAATATAAATTATATACATATACTACCAGTGATGGCTTTAGCATTTATTTATTTATTTTTTTTTGGGGGGGGGAGGGGGAGGGGGAGGGAGAAATTGAGTTTATAACCTTTTTTCGGCTTATTAGATGCCATAGATAAACACTATAACCACTCAGTACTTAGAGTGTAATAATTGTAAAATTAATGTATACTATACAAAAAATTATATATATTTTTTTAGGAATTTGGGGGTGGGCAGGGCGCCCCTAAAGTCGCCGTTGTATACTATGAGTGTTCGAATTGGAATAAAATATAAATAGGTACTATCGGATTTTGAATAAATGAGCATTTATTCAAACTATGTAACTCGTATATTGTTAAGAATAATTAGTAAGGGTGCTTTAAAAATATTATAAAATAGTAAAGGAGCTCTTTCCCTCTGTGCAACTTCTCCCCCCCCCAATTCGAGCACTGTATACTACTGTATATATATATTATATATACACCGTATACCGTATGTGCACAAAACGATGTTCTAACTATATTTATTATAAGTACCATCTATAATGCACGTACAAGTAACGAGGCAATATAAAGGGATTCGATTCTATCCTTTTCCGAAACTAGGGCATAGTTTTCGAATGTATTTCGATTGAAGATCAAACATTTTTCTATATAATACCTATATAATACCTATATGATATATATATATATACCAGCTAACTTATAGGTTCAATAAATGTTTGATATTCATTATATACATACATAATAATATGCATACGTTATATTTATATTATTTGCACAGAGTTCGAATATAATAAATAAATATTCAATAGTGTAGGTATATAAATTGTATTATATTTGTTTGTAGTGCATAAGCATAACTATAATATTGTAAAATAAGTAATATATCTGTCGATAAAATGTTCTTGAACAGTAAAAATCTTTCAGCTCAAATTGTGTGATTTGAGTGATATACAACTGCACCCCAACGATGCAGGGGCTAAGAATGAGTAGAAAAATATTAAAGTAATATCAAATACCTATATTTAGTGTAATAATATATTGGTTATTAAATCGATCGTTTATATAGAATATAGGTAAATAATATAGTCATTATAAAATTTTCGTACTAGTATAGGTAGGTATATATATATATATATATAAAATCACTTAATGGTATAAGTTGGATTCAATTTCAAGGGTTGAAAACATACTAGGGGATTGCACAAACTGATAAATATAGGCAAATTAATGGAAAAATAAATTAGATTAGTTAGGTTAAATTTACTCAAGGATATTTATTAAAACGTAATACCTACCTATAAGGGGAATAAAAATAAAAATAAAAATTTAAACTCGTTTACTTTAAAATTTAAATAAAAAAAGTGTTAACTTTATTCAATAAATGAAAAAAACAATTATTCAAATTTTTTAAATAAATTTCTATATATTTTTATGTTTATTTAAATATTACATATATCTACCTAGTAATTTGTTTCTTAACAAAATTAATGGTTACTAGAGTTTTGATTAAAATATAAGTAGCTCACTAAAATTTTTCGTAATTTATAACTGAAGTTTTATGAAAATAAATTGTGAAAATTGAGTTCATAATATTCTATGTTTATTTATAAACTATAGCAAAGTTAGACTATTGATTACCTATAATTAGTTATAAACTGTTATTAGCTATAGTTTGACGTATTAGTAAATTAATCAACTGTAAAAAAATGTACTTTTTAACTAAATAATCGTACTTTAATCTTTGAAAACTAACCATGGACAACCAAAAACCTCCTCCCATTATAACCACTATATAGATTATAATAACTATAATAACACAATTTTTATTCCATATGCAATTAAAATATAATAAGAGTATTAGCTATATAGTACAATCAAGTGACCCAACAATTCAAATAATATATGAATACACAATGAAGTGGACATACACTATAGTTAAACAGTTCATATTTTTTTAACTTTTTATGTAATTACCTAATTGTTTTTTCGACTAATTGGTTTAAATTTTAATTGTATTTGATTATATTTTTGCAGTTTTAATTTTCATAATGGTCTAGTTAAGTGAATACATTGAGCGCGAACAATTTTCTCGAATTTGTTCTACATATTTTCACATATTTTAATCTAAATCCAAATCCCTACTGCAAGAATCAAAATTAATTATTATATTAATTTAATTGTATGTTACGATGTCATAAATCAGTCTCCATAACAATAACAACAACAATAATAATAACAATAAGGATACATTTCATATACGTATATATATATATTACATTTTTTAGTTAAGTTTATACATTTTTCCATTTGCACTTTAACTTAACTTAGTTAACTGTATAAACTTTTAACAGAGGGTATTTTGCTTGATTTAAGTAAACTTATTTTGAATAATATTTTTCAATAACTTGTCCAGCATCATTGCGAGTACATAAATGTAGATATCTATTGATAAAAAAATATTTATTTGAAATTTTTATGATATTTAATTCGTGTTTAAGTTCAATAAAGTTACGATTTTGTATTTTGGTGATAATATATAAATAATATAAATATTTATCAAGAATAATAAATTGTTTTATATTATGGATATTTCTAAACAAGGGTTGTAAAATAAATACTTTTGTGAACCAGAAATTTATTTCACACTTACGACCCCCCATTATAACTCCACTTGTAGATCACGCCATCGCTGCTATTACACTTATCTGCAGAGTTATGCAATAAAAATTAACTGCATATATATTTTAATTTGATATCAAGTATTTAATATAAAAATAAAAATCGGTACGTACTCAAAGAGTTTAATTTACGTACATTTTAAAATTAAATGTCATTACAAAAAAAAAAAAAAAAAACACTTTGATCTTAATATTTTAGCCATAACGTTATAGATATAATAAATAACCTATATTTTATCGATGTATATATATGATAAAACATAGAAAAATCATATTTTTATGAATTTTGTAAAATTTCATAAAATCATTTATATTATACTACTTAAAGTCAAATTATAAATAAATTGGTCCATTTTTAATTACGAATAATTATAAAAAATATTGGTACTTAGTAGTTTATTTTATGAAATACTTATAATACTTCATAAACACTCTTTTTTTCTTTTGTTTCCAACTGGTGAGTTGGTCTACAACTCCAATAATTCTCCATTCTAAACGATTGTTCGTTTTTATTTTATAATTCCTTAAAAGTCTTGACTTTTACATTATTTTTATTTTTGTCTTATATATAAGAGTTATAAGGTTGTCTTACAGTTCTTTTCCCTTCAATCATGCACTCTGTATATTTACCTATATTCTTAGACGATAGAAAAAGTAGACGTCTACTAGAGATTTTAATGCGGTGATTTCCCCTTGCCTTTCACACTACTAGCTATACGAGATTATTATAAAATTACACTTAATACTAGTATAACTATATACCTAAATATTACGTGACAAAATTATCAAAAAAAAATGTGTATACAATATGTATAATATACTAGCTTGAATGCAACACTTATCTGAAACAATACCTATTATTAATGGAACTATACATTTGTGTGAAATTCGTATATACCTCAATTTATGTATACTTTATCGGGTTCCCTAATAATTGGCTATCAAAGATTTTGGGAGATAATTATGTTATTATATTTATAATAATTATTAGTTAATTAAAAATATATTTCGCTAGCTTTGAAAAATGGCCTTCGCTCTCTATAGAAGATAGTCCTTCACCCCTAATGTGTTTATAAAGTAGGTTTTCCGAAAACTCGCTTGGTTTTCGCTTCCCCTCCCTTCTAAAAAAACTGTAAACATATCGATGCATATTTATGTCAAAAAAACTGGGAGTTGAGGGTATACAAATTTTTCAAAAATCTTGTAAAATGTTTAATATTTTGGCGGTTTATTATCGTTGGCAATATTCAAAAATAATACTATATTTCGCTTTATTTTTCAGAAGAAATAAAAGTATCCCGTTTTTTGTCCTTACTCCCCAGAAAAGGGTGACCGTGCATCCACTTTAAAGGAAAATTTTGTTGGACATACAGTAAATTTTCCCAAGTAGCAAAATCTTGGTTCCCGGTCGGCGCATCTCGACCTCGACTGATGCAGGTTCACGAATAGTGCAATTTAATTTCTTGAACCTTTGTATTTGTGATTAATTTTACAAGTTTTCATGGTGTCTGAGTAATACTAAGGTTCATTGCACGAACCGTAGAAATGTATAAATATTGTACAAAACTCATTTTAGTTGGTGCATGAGCGGTTTATTACAAACCCTGTGCATGGACCGTTCAAAGTTCAAGTATTAAAACTCGCGTATTAATTAGTGACAGATTCAAAGCTAGATTTTAGGAGAGGCTGTACAAAGATGTGTACTATTTTATTAAATGTTCAAATATATTATGTAAATTAATTAAATTGTTATAAAATAGGTACGATAAAAAAAATATGACCAAAAGACAAATTCCTCTTCCTCCACGGATTCGCCACTGAAGTTTATATATAATATATATGTATATGCGCGTGTGTTAATAACTGTCAAATATATAACATAGCACATACCTTAAACCAATATTCACAACATAATATTATACATTATGCGTAAAAATACAACGTATATTTCACATAAATTGAACCGTACCTTAAATGAATATATTACACTCAATCTGGTGTCTTAGGTGGTGGGTATAGGTCGGTTAGTGCGTTAAATTTAAATATGGGTACCTATATATCCGTTGGTCATTAGTTCAAATCCAGCACACCCTTGGATTATTTACGACGAATCGTGTAGGTCATCAGAATTCTTTTCAATAATTTTTTGCGACGGTCCGTGGTCCAGTTTTGAACCATCACGGTCTATTATTGAACTTCTGAACGGTCCTAGCACTAAATTTGAATCGTTATTGAATTAGGTTCAGCCCGTGTAAACATTTTTAATCAAAATCGCCGAAAGCCGGTGCTTAGAAGTTTGAACCTTGGAACCGGGTGCTGAACCGTGAATTCACCGTAATTTGAACCGTGTGCGTACCTAAAATATAACATATACGTAATCAGAGACGTCACGAAAAAATATTTGTGAGGGATGGGGCATGTGCGTGTCTCGAAAATACCGACAAAATACATTTTTGAAACGTAAATAAGCGAAAAAAAGTCATCGACTTTTTTTTCGAATTTTGCCAATTAAATACCGAAATACTTCCTTCATACCGTAAATATAAGCAAAAAAAAAAAAAAAAAAAATTATCAACTTTTTGTTTTGACCGATTGAAATTTCAAATTTCCAACTGGTGTTTCGGTTGTGGGGAGGGCTTTGCCCCTGTATATCTGTATATAATACCTATATATATATGTATATACAGTGTTCGAATTGTAAAAATTTAAAAACTGGGTACTTGCGGGCTTTAATAAATGAGCGTTCTATATGTAATCCGTATACTGTAAGAAATAATTAGTAAGGGTGCTTTCTAAATATTATAAAATTATACGGGAGCTCTGTCCCAGTTTGAGTACTGCATAGTGTAGGTATATATATATTGATTTTGATTAGCGATATTATTGTTATTATTATTATACGCATTAATGAGATATGTCGTATTGTAATAATAATAACAGTAATAGTGATAGTAATACAATATGATAAATATTACGCACGTATAAAGGCGTGACGCGATACCGACCAGATGAAGGATATCGAACCGGCGTCGGCGGTTATGTCGGAATCTAATGAATTCGGATCGCATTTAATCGGAAAATCAGTGAATTACCGTTTCGCTATAATAGAATTCGCTCGGGCGATACCCTCGACGTCGACCGCACAGAAGCTTGCAGACGATAATATCGCAGACCAGTTATATTATAACATATTATTATACACATTGTATATATAATATATTATTATGATATATAATGTATGTGTGTAATGTACAATGTGTGAATATTGTAATGTGTATACCTACCGTATATAATATATTAATAGATCCGAAAAGGATAAGTTTTCGACATTTCCGCCAACACGTTCGTGCTCGGATCCCGCGTTGTAAAATATACACGCGTAGAATATTTAGATACTAGACGGCGCGAACGATGTACACATTTCGGTCAGACATTTTAGTTATGATATCATATACCGCGCGCATGCCATCTCCGGACCAAACAAAACTACACCAATATATTAATACAAAATGTAAATACAATATATTATATGTACATAATGTTATATTGAATATCATAATATGATATTATTGTACTCAATTATAGTGGGCTACGACCTGATCGAGGACAGATGCATAATAAATGTGAAGAGCATGAAGAAAAAAACCAGTTGTCAAATTTTTTTCTCTCAAAATGGTTATTTAATGCAGGGAGTCAAAACGGGTTAACATTTTTCGGGTTTCGGGTTACGGATTTAAACCGGTTAAAATTTTTCCGGGTTTCTGATACGTGGTTAAAAAACGGTTTTAATTTTTTCCGGGTTCCGGGTTCGGTGTTGAAAAACAGTTAATATTTT
>JAIPRL010002535.1:0-58012 GCA_025469235.1 Pemphigus obesinymphae
TGTTGTCAAAACTATAATATAGGTGGCGTTTCAATCGCATAGATTCCCCCACCTCAATATTTAGCGTAACAATTTGTCCGCACGTTTTAATCCACCGTTTCCAGTCCATACTATCTTAGTTCGTGGTTATAATATATGTAATTTTGTCGCGGAGAGGGGATAGCCGCCCAAAGATAACGGAGCTATCCGAATTTTTGTCAGTCGGGTGCGCGAAACACTCCTATTCTCTCCGCGAACAGAGTATAGGTATACAGGTACACCTACTATCGTCGTGTGACTGCACACTGCGGGGCGCGTTCCAATATTCGCAGTCGGAGCACAGAATATGCAAAAGGCAACAATCTTGATAAAAATTACATGGGTTCTTATACGGCCGCCCGAAAAAAGGTCGGCCATACCATGACAAAATAGATAGGTTATGTCAGCAACGTTGTGATACGCACATCCGTGCGAAGTATCCCCACTTTTTACCGTGTATTAAGTTCTCCACCTCTCATTGGTTACATACATTATAAAGCATACATTTCCAAGCTATCACCACAGAATTTAACGGGAAAACAGAGAACCCAATATATATAGGAAAAAGTGGGAATGCGCATACCGGACTAAAATTCGTATTGTTGCTGACATACCTATCTATTGACTATTTTGTCATATGGGCCATACTATAAATTCGTCAGGGGTACAAGAAATTTAATACCTACCAGCTATTTCCTTGTTTTTAAACATTTTTGGTCACACTGTCTCATGAATATATAGTGGAGTTTTCATATCTTCTTCTTCTTCTTCTTCTTCTCCTTCGCCTTCTCTTCCAACTATTTGGGGTCGGCCACCCTGGTCCTACACTTCCAATTAACTCTATCTCCCGCATCTTCTTCACTTACTCCCACCTTCCTCATATCACTCGCGATCACACCCCCCCTCCCCCATTTCTTTTTCGGTCTTCCTCTAAACCTCTTACCAACAACATGCATTTAACATACTAATCTTACTGTATCAGTCTCTTCCCTCCTTAATACATGCCAGTTCATATTAATCTATTCCCTCTCAATTTGTCTAGTATCGAAGCTACACCTATACTACCTCTGATATACTCATTCCTTATTTTATCCTCTCTAGTAACTCCACTCATCCAAATTAACATTCTCATCTCAGCGACACTCATTCTCAGTTCTATCTCTCTATCTACTGCCCAACATTCTATTCCATACATCGTTGCAGGTCTCAAAACTGCCTTATAAAATTTACTCGAACATCCGAGATGGGAAAACTCGCCTATATCCATTTTAAGACTACTCATAAATTTTTGACAAGTTTTATGCCGGCTGTCGACCTGACGCAACCTCAATTAGTCGACTTCTACAACAGGCATGAGGAAACCGTGGAGGTATTCTTAGCCCCATACACAGGGCAAAGTGGAGTTTTTATATAATGATAATGATTTCTAGATATGTTTACATTAGAAATACTGATATACATAGACATTTTATACGTCTATGTTGATATCACAATATCATGCTTCATTATCAGTGTAATATTATAGTAGCTATAGTAACTATAGTAGCTATATTATATATAGTGATAACAAAACAACTCACTGGTTCATTAGGATTCGTTATTATTTTACCGGAACAAGTAATTTTTGAACACTTCCAACGGATATGCGATTTAATTATTCGTAAAATCGTATACTCATACCCGTTTGTAAATATTTTTGGATTTAAATTTGTTCTTTTAAACGTGTCCATGGTATACTATATAGTTTACTGTGTAGATATGTCGCTAAACTCGTAATAAATAGTGGAAAAATAGTTTTAAAGGCCCATTTCGTTCACTGCAGAGTACGCTACATATACACACCGTAAGATAAACGGTGATAAACACACAGATAAATTTGGAAATATAAGTAGTAATCTGTAGTAATTGGTAGATGTATTCTATTGTATAGATTACAATCGCATATGTCACGAAATACTAGACTCGGGGAACCCATCAGCGTCGGTGACCTTAAAATTTGACTGAATATACGAGTTGTATCCAAAAATGAACATTGAAGTTTTTTACCTTTCTGTTTTGAATTTTTGAATTCTGATTCTTCTATATTTATGTACATTATAATACGCATATTTGAAGGTACTTTTCACAATTACCCCTTTAATTCATGAAATAGAAGTATCAACTTTTGATTTTTAAATGGAAACTACTATTTTTTTTTTTTTTTTTTTTGATACCTATTCATACATTTTGAACACACTGTATACTTAGTACTTACCAATAATAAACAGTACCTAATAAATATAAATAATAATAAATAATTTTAAAAAATAAACAAAAATAGGAATAAAAATGTTTTTGCCGTTTTTAGACTGGCACGCAAATAGTATGTAGGTAAACTAAAAATCCATGGATGCAACTATAGTTATCAGCGTAACACATTTGTGTTTTTAACGTAAAATGAAAATTTTTAACGTTTATGGTAGACAGATTTTCAGGTTATTAGGGATGCATTACACACGAGTAGTAATAATATAAACGTAAAAAATAACCCGGGATAAATTTTGACCGCGTATAATGTGTCCGCGGTCAGCAAATAAAACAATAGACAATACAAAGTGGCCGTTTCCGAGGGGAATTGCTAAGTAATTTTTTTGAGGGGCAGTGTGTTTAATTTGACCAACTGATTGAACTTTTTATAAGGGAAAAAAATACGACCTTTATGGCCAATTTGGCAGACTGTAAAGCTCAGTTTTCTAAAATACGTCCTTAAAAACGTAAATAGTCAAATATTTTCTGTTTTCCGATTTTCCCATTATACTGACTCTCTGATTGGGCATGCGGATTGGACATGGCCCTTAACAATGATACTGACAATCCAATTTGGCCGACTGAAGCAACTTTGGAGGGAGGGCAAATTCTCCCCTCCCCCTAGTTACGCCTCTAACAATATCTACATAGGTATCTAAATATAATAAACGCCTACATAGCTGTATATCTATAATGTAAAAATAATATAATGTATCGTAAATCGACGGAACCGTGTTTGCACGAGTATTATTATATTATATACCACTTACCGGGTATATATATATATATATATACGATGTATAGATGAAATATACTCGGGTATATTTTGTATGTGGCATAAGCAGGGCCGGCGGAAAAGGGGGTTGCGACCCCTCACTCGAGAAATAAATAGAACAAAATCCAAATCCAGTCGGCACGTGTTTGTATTTACCGTTTATTCAACGGTATATTTCGACGGTTTATTGATGATGATATAATTTTACTAGATTAACTTTTTTCAAAAAAATAATTCGGCAAAATTACTCCGATGGCCTACCACGGGACATAAGTGTATATGGCTGGGAGGAAAACATATATAGAATCGCGCGAAGCGGGAAAATCGAACGGTGTAACAAGTAAAATCACTGATCACGTGTGTATAATTTTTACCTATATATTATATACATGTAGGACATATACTGCGAAGGAGGTGAAGGATGATGGGGGGGGGAAACAACGTACACTCGGGTAGGATTTACAATATCGTCATAAAATATCTTAATATATCTTATATATAGGAGAAATGAGAAAAAATAAATAGAAACGCAACGGAGGAACATATACGTATATATATTATAGTGGAGGACGAAAAATCCGCGGACCGTACCGAATAAAACGATAGAGATCTGCCCGAGGCGGCTCTGTATATTATTATGACGATGATGATAATAATAATAATAATAATAATAATAATAATTATTATTATTATCATTATAACTATATATACTATATATATGCATTTATATGCATTTTACGTATATATATATATTTAAACATAATATATATATATATATATAGGAGAGAAAGAGCCGTTCGTCGGTCGCCGCTTATTCGGATTTAATATAAAATAATGATTTTATTCCGTCGATCGGATGTACGTTGGGCCGAATAATTGGACGCACAGGAACGGTATTACAACTATTATACTACAAGACTTATACGCGGTACAAAAATTCCTGGTCGTCGCACGGGCCGCCGCGGCCGATTTTCTCTCGATATCATTATATTATCATATGAAATTAAATCGTCTTGCTCTAAAATCTCTGACCCGTCACATCGGCCACCTTTTGCTATATACGTACAAATCATACCTATTATTATTTTTACATATTATTACATATATATATATACGTTGCCCGAGATTAACGTTTTTGCATAATTTTTTTTTTTTTTGTTCTTCGACTTCTTCAATTTTTTTTTCGTTTTTCTTGTCACGGTCGTTGGACTTGCGCGCCGACGTTTAACCGCGAACGTCGAACGGGGACGGACGAATGGTCGAAAACGTATAGGTATATATATATATATCGTATAGAACGTAATATTATTATTTTATAGACAATGACCTCACGTTTCGTTTATACATAATATAATATATTATAATAATATAATATATATATATATATATATATATATACCTACGCGCGTATTATATGTATAAGCGTTTAGGTTTAATAATAGCTCTTTTGATATCGAACGAATCAAAGGTTGGTTTTTTTTTTTCTTTTTATCGCACCGGTTCGGGTATATACATGATATTATATGACGCGAGTGATTGACCGTTTGGAAAACGTATCCTATTTTGATTAAATAACGCGTATCGTCTGCGACGTATATATGCTCACTATAAATCCAAACGTATCGGCCGTCAAAATGCGTTCAGAGCTCTATATAACTTACAATTGGCCCGGTTCGATTCGGACGAAATGAGGGGGCTGGATGCCATTTTTTGAAAATGCGCCAAAGGGGTGTGGGTAAATTTACAAAGTCCAAAAATGAACCTACAAATACTTACAAATGAATAACTTACAAATTGCGGGAGTAAGCGCTTACAAATACTTACAAATGAAGACCTTTAACTTACAATTAGTTCGGTTCGATTCGGATGATATGAGGGGGAGCCAACTTCACCCAAGTTTCGGGTATAGCTGCGAGGTTCGGTGGCACTCTTGGCAATGTTATTAATTGTGCGCCTTTTCTGTCGATAACTTTTTTTTTTTTGTTTTTGTTTTTGCTTATTTACCGTTTCAAAGCGGCCTTTAATTTAAGATCATTCTCGTATAACGGCAAATGTGGAAAAAAAAATAAAAGCCATTCGTGCAAACTATACCCATTGATTTCCATCATTTTTGCGCCCTTTTTCTGTTGTGCCTTTGACCCGAGCCATTTTCGTCATACCTTTGTTACGGCTCCGAGTGAATCGAGAACGGACCCCGGATTACCGATTTCTTTTCATATCCCCCTGTTCAACGTGTAATGCGCCAAATTAAAAATGTGTTCTGCAGCGCAGGACTCTCTCTGGCAGAAATCTGCCCGTTGAAAAAATTACACAATATTATTATAAAAGAATGTGCAGAGGATTAAAAGTTGTTTGATGATAACTGGCTTCGTTATATTATTATGCGACTTACTGCGATTATTCATATTTTTTAAATACAGATATAATGTAATATTATGATTAAAAAGACATTCGAAAATTTTTAGATATACTGCCGTATATCCCGTACATTACAACAATAATATTTATTTAAAAATAGTCATTATTCATCAAGTACACGCTCAATAAAAAAATATATACCTACTATAAAGTATAATATATATAAACATATGTATACTTATAATTAAAAAAAAAATCAAACGATTAATTCACATCATATATTATATATACTTGCATTCTTATTTTATTGAACAATAGGTATTATACGAGTATAGATGTTATAATATATATTATATTTAGATACCTACTATACTAGGTATAGGTATATATTAATAATAGTATTTAGTAATAACTTATAACAATCAAATTAAATGTTTTAAAGCTGACACTGGACATTTTTTGGTTTTATATTTTATTTTACACGGTGATAATCATAATTTTAAAACGTTCGTGTTCGCACGATGGCTTTAAAAAATTGTAATCCATATTTTATTGTTATTGTGCGTTTGGAGTTTTTTTTTTTTTTTTTTTTTTTTTTTTATCTCTTTCTCCGACGTCGAATAAATTGTGGCCATCAAATGAAACACGATCCTTTTAAGTCAAAATTTTGCCCCTAACTTAACCATAACGACAATATTAATGTCCTCAACAATTTTAATGTCACTACTTTTTCGGGGTCTATTTATTGGTTTTCGTTATGTGCGTCGACGCGTCATAATGATTTATGTCGTATATTATATTGCCACAATAGTACGTCTACGGGTGTTCGATTCCGTAAGACATTTTATGAGTAGTAAACAGTCAAGTTCGTAAAAAATCGAGAACCATTGAAAAATAAATAATTACGAAATAATAGTTTTTTTTTTTTTTTTGCATGTACCCGTAGTATTACTATTATATTGTTTGTTATTAGTGTAGATAAAATCTTAAATCTTTTGAATATTAAGCTTTCAGACCTAAAAATACCTATTTATATTTTAAGCAGACTATTATTATCCTTATAGTATTTATATATACAAATTAAAACGACTCGCAAACTAATAGTTACTCGTTCAAATGTTGATTTCGATGCGTCAATATTAAAAAAAATTACCCAAATTAACCGCTAAATAGTAGGGTTCCCATTGAAAGTTTTTATTGCCACAGGACATCTTTTGACATAAATATTAACGTGTTGAGGAATATGATTATTAAAATATATATTCTATTAAACATAAAAAAAAACTTTAAAATATGCATATAATTTGCAGAATAAAAGTTGAATGTGCACGGGGCAATAAGTATATAGTATAACAATATAAATATCAAAATACTTTATAGTTCTGACCTCTAAAGTCAATTCTTGAAATATTATTGCTTTTAATTCGTATAATTCTCAAAAATATGTGGTAAAAACCGATTTATGAAGAAATAGAAAGAATTAGATTATAAATATATCTTCTTATTTTCCATCATCTTCTCGCCCAAGTGTTAAGTCCCAACTATTTATGGTCGACCAAAAATATATACATAATATCGAAAAATCGATATAGCGTCGAAATCGAACAGCAAAAAAATTTTTTAAAAAAGTGAAATTAAATTTCTCCAAAAATAAAAATCTAATCGTGTTATTTTAAGGAAAACAAGAAATAAATTGTACGTCGATTTGAACTACTCCACTATATTTTCTATTTCTCATCAGGTACTGTCTTCTTATTATTACTTTCATTTTTCATTTAATTATATGGTGTCGGTTGTGTCACTTTTAATTACCTACATTAAAATTCTCTCATGAAATTTTAAATACTACTGTAAATAATTTAATGAAATAATGATATAAATGCATGTACCTAATATTGCAGTATAAACTATTATTAAAAATCGAGGTCATTTAATAATATTAAATTATTTTTCATAAATAATGATTAATTAATTTCAATAAATGTTTTTTTTTTTTTTTTATATCTAAATTTTCAAAGTGAACAGTTTTTTTTTTCTTTATTTGAATGTAAAAACGTAAAATAATATAGGTACCTATTATTATGCGTATGACGTATGTATATAGTGTATACACCCTGCACGTAACAGAATTTATTTTCAACGTTGAATGCCTATCATCGGCTATCATCTACATAATAGTTATATTTTCATGGTGTGGAAATACACATTTCGAATTCAAGCTGTTTTCAGCCATTTCAAAATCGTTATCAATCCAATAATCTCTTGATAACATCATAATCAAGCCCATTCGTCCATGCATTATAGTTATTCTGATTCCCGGAAATCATCACTTCCCTCGCATCGTAACCCATTGTTTATGGCGAAGGTGCATCTTATTCTTCGTTATAGCTCACGTTATGTAGTCCATTTCATAACCATACTAATAACACACACCTATATTACCCACCCTACCTAAAATTTCCCATGAATGAAAAAATCATGTTTCATAATTAGGTCATTCGAAAGACGATTTTCAATAATTAGATGACTACTATAATATCTATTACCAATATTAAAATTTTACCGTTTCCTGAGCAAACCAAAATTTTAATAACATGGTTTGGGTTTATTTTCAGACCATCGTAATTTACTATATTGAACTCATAATCAGGAATGAGCCGAAAACATATTTCTACGGCTGGCTCCAAAATACATCTTTTAAAATATGTAAATAAGCAAAAAAAAAAAAAGCTATTAACTTTCTGTTTTTATCGACTATTTTCCAGGGGTGGGAGTGTAACACCTCCCCCCTGGTCTCGTCCTTGCTCATAACATTATTTGTGATAGAAATATAATTTAAATTTGATCGTCATTCGTCGATATAATATCGGGTTCTTATTCAGAGAACTTATATACAATTTATAAAAATATAAATAGGTATTATTTTTTAATTTTCAATAAAATCGTTTACCTATGTAAATTGTATATACGAAATCAACCTAGAATATATTATAATTATTAATTATTAACAATTAAATAATGGCTCTGCAGAGTAGTACATTTTAAACAGGAACAATTAAATAGGACGGCAATTTAATGCTTGAGAACCATTTAAAAACTTCGTAGTAGGATATTTATACATAGGAATATAATATAAAATTTAAATTACATATAATATGTGTAATGTATTCATTTCTATTAAGCATTAATGAATAATCATACTTATATCTATATATAATATAGGTTTTTTATTAGGTACCTAAACATTTATATTTAAAATAATCCATTTTCTATACACGTGTCTCATTATATTAAATATAACTTCCTATTAATATAAAACATTGGAAATTCAATCATTACCAAAAAGTAAAACCATGGCTAGTATATATATATATATATATATATACAGAAGCAAACTTCAATCCATACTCGAAGACCTACAGGATTATACCAAGTTTTTCACCGACGGATCTAAAATCGAGGCTCTAGTAGGGGCATCAATATAGTATACAATATACTATACAATGAAAACAGAAAAAAATTATTTTACGTCCAGACTTTTGTTCAATATACACCGCGGAAGCTTCTGAAAAATCTCAGGCCTTTGAGATTATCAAGCAAAACCATATAACCAAATCCATCATGATATACTAAGCGATTCTTTCAATACCATAACCATATAGTAGGTACCTATCCAAAATACTTATCATTCGAATGACATGTCTAGAACAATTCAAATTCAGATTTCTTCTCTTCGATTCAATAAACAAACCACTGTGTTGATCTGGATTCCTAGTCATGTGGGAATTCAAGGCAAAAATATGGTCCATATCTATGCTAAATGAGCTATTAGCTTTCCTGATTCTATCCAAGCTTAAATCTGCTCATATCAACACATCAAACGAGCAATATTGAAACCTGTGACAACAACTTTGGGCAACTCAACACACGAAATTAAATAAAATAAAATCCTCTATACATCCTTAGCCATAATTTTTTTTTTACCAAAACGTCAGAACGTAGTATAATCAACAGACTCAGAATTGAACACACGTGTGTAACGCATGGACATATTATATGAAACGAAACCAACCAGATCAGTGTCAAACTCTCTCTGTTAAACGTATACTAATATATAGCTACAATTATGGAGATTTTAAAACAAAATTGAATTTTTCTGAAAACCTACATGAAACTCTAGGACTCAACCAAGACAACATTGAAAATTACTTTCTAAATTGTATAATTTTATTTAATTTATCTCTATTGTACATAGTCATACATATTTTGTCAATCGTACCTACATTGTAAAAATTGTACATTATTTAAAGCCAATATGGCAATAACCATTGTAGTTATGGCTCGATAATAATTTTTTTAAAAAAACCATTTACTGATTATTCTGGTAGTTTGAAAAACAAAAACAAAATTATGAAAATCGATTTTATTGTTATAGATGTTTGTAAAATTCAGCCTTTAAATGACTCCAAATGAAAATTAAACATCTGGTAAACGCATTGGCCAAGGAATGAAGTGAGATGAAGTGTCCCGAAAGGAGATCTCTAAGATGATCCATTGAAAGTTGTATGGTAAGCACGGTGACATCATTCTGATGAAACCAAATGTCTTTCAAGCTCGTTTGGCCAATTATAAACCAAATTTCGTCGCATTTCCATAAATAGGTATCTTACTATAATGTGATACAACTATTTTTAAATTCTAATAATTTAAATAGATACATTCATCTTTAAGAGGACGCTATACCATCTATTTTTTAGGGGTTATGTGAAGGCAATTTTCAAGACTTCAACAATTAAAAAAATGTTTAATAACTACTTGTGGTTTTCTGATTATAGTTTGATCAAAAATTATCATAAAATAGAAATATGTAATTCGTTTTAGATTCTGAACAGGTCGAGGGATTTTTAACTTGATTTTACATATTTAGTATTTTATTTTATTTCTAGAAACAACTTTTGGAGTAAATGACATTCTTGAAGAAAATATTTTTCTATAATTTTCCTAGTAATTTTCTTAAGCTTAAAGGAAAATTACCGATTAATAATGAAAAATATTTATAAATGATACATTTTAAAACATCAAATAAAGTTATCACAGTTATACCAATTGTTGAATTATGGTTGTATTTTCTTGTAACTATCCGAATATATGGCTCTAGAAACTTGAAATTTTCATCGAGTATGTATTTCAGTAATATACAGACGTATACTAAATAATTTTAAAATTTTTCTTGCCTATTTTTTTTTTTTTTATATTTCACTTTGCTCAGAATTGTTTGCAGAATTAAAACCGGCCGTGGGTTAGGTTATTCTACACCAGCCTTTCCCAACATTTTTGGACTTGCGTACGACAAAACTATATTTATCTTGTTAGATTGTATCCCTCATATAACTTTAATATTTTTTTCCACATTACTGCTCTGTAAAATGTATAAATAAAAAACAAAATAATTATGAAGTACCTATATATTTAATATTTTGTATTAAAAACAATGTACCTATAACAATATTTAGTGAGATCCTTGTTATTGTTTCGAGACACATAGTTTCTTAAAACCAGGTTCAAATGATGTAAGGTATAATCTTAAATATGGAGCTGCGTTTAGCTTATTTCTGTATATGTACTTTCAATAAAGATATATGATGAAAGAGCTTTCTCTACCATCTCCGTACTTGTAAACGGCAATATAAACTCTGCCAGAAAGATACTCATATTTTTTCTCAATATCTTTCCAAAAATGAATAACTAGTTTTCTTTTAAACTCAGTGTTTAGGTAGTCAACAAAGCCTGTTGCAAAGTTCACATATATAGGTACTTCACAATCCACCCACCGACCGTTATCGTTATAATATTATTGTCGTCGTTTAAGAGAAAAAATATTATTATTATTGTTATTATTATTATTATTAACATTTATTATTTTTCACGTAGTCCTTAGAAATGAAATTCGTACCCCAGGTTCGGAACCGCTGTTCTACACGAATGGCAAGATAGAAATGGTCCACCGGTGAAAAATGTTTGCGCACGCCTATGAACATACTAATATACAAATACAAATTTTGTAACAATTTTTATAATATTATGCAGGTATACATTATACTCGTTTTTTTTTTTGGTTGGTATCAACTGCAGATGTCTTTATATCTTGGTGTCGATGATTACACTCGTAATACTACAAGCCATCGTTGGATTCCATTTTGAATGTGATAGAAAACTATCCGTAGCCCTTATAGATTTTACTTTTTTAGAGCTTTAGTAGGTACTTGGCTCCTACGTACACCGAATCTTATGATATGACCCGAGACAAGATCAAATTTACGACGGAAACATTTTTGGAGTCGTTAACTTTGTACCAAGTTAGGTTAGGTAACACTGTATATATATATGTATGAGAAGGTGACTTGTGGCAGAATTCCGAACGAGTAAAACAATTTAAATTCACACATCATATTTTATATAATATAGTATATATACGATATAACGTCGCACGTGTGTATATCAAATCCATATACATATGAAGACCTTGCTGCAACAGTTTTCAAATTGCTCAGGGGGAACAAAAAACTATTTTATAAATTAACAAATAGTTTTAAAAAATAAATTCAAATACCTAGGCAATATTTATAATTGATATTATTAAAAAAAATATCAAAAATAGTTTTTAAATGTCTGGTTGTTGCACCATACAATTATTTTTTTTGCTTATAATGTATAAAAAGAATGTAATTAATATGAAAAAGGTGTTCTTACCTATTATACATTGTCAAACATTTCTGTTGAAATCTTTCTAGTCATATAGCATATTTTTACATTAATCATTACATATTTTATTCTTTTTTATGTGTTTTACAAAAAGAAAATATTTAAATAGAAAAGGTTAGGAATAACTTTTAATACTTTAAATAAAACAATAGGAGGGACACTTTTAGATAAAAGTGTGTATGTACAACAAAACCAACAATATTTAAAAAAGTTTATTTTAAAACATAATGAAAAAAAAAACTGGCATTATTAAAAAATATTTTAAATAAAAATGAATTTTTTAAACTTGATAATCTTAATACATTAAAAATAATACAACAAAATATTGTTGTTTTAGGTATGTGAATAAAAAAGGTACTTTGAACAACATTTTTAATAAGACAATATGAGTACCTAACACTTTTAGATAAAAAGTTTGTATGTATAACAAACCAACAATATTTAAATATATGTATGACCAATATTTGGTGCACCAACCCGACATATCCGGATATGTCTTGCTGTTGCACCAAAATACAGAGCCGTAGCAAAATTCGATAGCGCCCTTGGCAATGAACCGAATTTCCGTCCTTAAATCGGTGATAAGGAAAAAAAATTCATCAACGTTTTGCAGTTGCGCCCACCATTCCTTAACAAGTCTAGTTAATATAAGCAAAAAAAAAAAAAGTCATCAGCTTACTTTTACAAGATTTTGCCCCTCCCCCCCCCCCCGTCGAATTTTCGACCACCCAATCTTAGAAATTTCGGGATAGATATTACCATTGATTATAAATCACTAGTAATTACTAGTAGTTATTATAATAATCAATGATATTACTGAATTTCGATTTTTGCTGCACCCCCTTGGCCTGGGCCAGAGTTTCGCCGTGCCCTCGGTACGGCTCTGCCAAAATAAAAACCAACCACACCGATGTCCATTTCGTATCTCTGTATATTTAATGATTTGATCAATTTTGTCGCACCGATCGACGTATACCTAGTAATCTTGTCGACAACATAAAAGTCGAAAAACCGATACCTATATATATATCATAGATCATCATATTATACGAATCGAAAATCGAAACAAACGCGTTTATGGGTATACTGTATAGCCATATTGGCGTATAATATTAGGTATAGGTGTACGTACGTTTATATAATTTTATTTTTTATTTTTTCTGCGCTCTTAATTTTCCCGAGATTAGCCACGGTCGTTTCGGTGCATATAATAATAATAATAATATTATTATTATTATTATTATTATTATTGATTATTTTTATTTATATTTT
Source organism: Pemphigus obesinymphae (assembly GCA_025469235.1). NCBI lineage: Eukaryota > Metazoa > Arthropoda > Insecta > Hemiptera > Aphididae > Pemphigus > Pemphigus obesinymphae. Next base: position 13,472 of record JAIPRL010002535.1, read on the forward strand.
TTTATTATTATTATTTCCGAGAGAGGTATTATATATATTAGGCAGAATATGTTATATTATACTATTATAATATTACGTACGACGGCGGCGGCGGCGGCGGCGGCGGCGACGACGACGACGACAGCACATCACTAGCGCGGCGCGCGGCGCACGAAGGCCAGGTAACACGGGCATAGGTGCCGGTTATCCCCTTTGGTCGTCCTGCGCACACCGCGCGCCGGCCGAAACCGATTCAGTACGCCATAACCCGTCCGGTCGTTCTCGTCGTCCGCTCGCGCGCGCGCAAAAACCGCACAACGCACACGCCACAGCCCATCCGCGAGCACGGGATATCCTTCGGGGCCGGTCGAGTACTCGCGCGGGACAACGCGTCCGAAAATATTAACGAACGATATTAATTCCCGTATGGGCACGCACACGGGTGGATATTATTATTATTATTATTATTATTATTGTTATCGCGACCACGATAATATTATTATTATTATCATCGGTTAAATAGTCGCGAGTGCGGTTTGTTCGAATTTCCGAATTTTTCGGGTTTTTTTTTTTTTTTTTCTAATTTAATTTTATCGATTTTCCAATAATATAATACTATACCTACCTGTATATTATAGGTATACGCGCGAATTCGAGTTTCGAAGTGTTCCGTAAAACGCAGTCGTTTTCGAATTCGATTTTTGGGTTTTTTTCCATATATATATATATATATATAGGTACCTATATATATATTTATCGATTTATTTATATTTTTTTTTTACACTATTTTTGCGTATGACATGTCTTTGACATGACCGTGTTGTTCCCGACTGGCCGCCGCCAACAATGTCTTCTTCGTCTGGTGTCGCCGATCCCGAACCCGACACTATGATACAGGACAATATCGCCGCGGCGTACGCGCCTTCCGGTTACTCGTAAGTGTTCAAAAACTGTTATTCGTATAGGTGGTTACATTTCGAATGGGAAAAATTCGAAAAAATTTTCAACCTTACCTATATTATGTGGTGCATATTATTATATAGATTTGATCGAGATAATACTCTGTGATTTTTTTTTTTTTTTTCTTCTTCTGTAAATCATTTACAAACGTGCAAATTTTGATTTCTAAACAGAGTACCTATACAGAGTATACTTATGGATTTCCATATATGACCGTGTTTGGGATTCAACCACGCGGCTTCGATGATTTATGTACGAATAAATTTTTTTTCATTATTTATTTCTTTCTACACCTGTCCTTGTTTTATCACTGTATAATATAAAAATGAATTCTGTAGTAAGTATAGGTCTCTTGTCTCGCGACTCGCATATGTGTATATTTTAATCGTCATGCTGGTGAACAGGAAATTTAGGGTCGCCTTTTTTGTGCAGTGCATTTTTTTACATCGTTAATTCCCCGTGACACATTACGCTCTTGTTATTAATATATACTCGTATATAGGTAGGCAGGTAGGTAGGTAATACTGAATTTATTATTTCGTCTAGTCTGCCGGGGTTTATCGATTCAACGCAATACAATATCAATACTTAAAGTCGTTGGAGTCTAATGACCGATGTAGTCCAACGATGAAGTTCGTTCTGTATTCGTACGAGTATTAACGTTCAAGTCGTTAAATTCATCAAAAAAACAACAACAACAATACCGACGAAACGTTTATAATTATACACACAAGATACTATCGTCCATAATGATAATAGACAAAAATGATAAAATAAAACCAAGCATTTATCACACATTAAGAAAGTCGGTGAAAGGAAAAGTATTAATGTCATATATATATATATATATATATATATATATAACGTGGCATTTGTATATTATGTATTATACGTAGGTGTACTCTCGAAGACGAAAAACCGAATGACTGACATTTTGCATCGAAATTTTGTTTTTTGCCTATTGCCATTGCATTTTATGACCAATCTTCGTGTAATATTATCAAATATAATGTTTTTTTTTATTAAGTACAATACTAAATGAAAAATGTTATGCCGAATGTTTTGGTTAAATGTAATTCGGTCAAACTATATAATACTCGGTAAACATTTTTAATAGGTATCCGATGCGTACCTATACCTCTATACGAAACGTGTAAATTTACAAATTTTTTCGCAACTCCGAGACAGTAGTCCGTCCTTCTTTCAGCTGAAAATATTGTCACGAAACTATTTTTAAGCATATTATATACTTATATATCCGCCAAGGCCAAATCCATACCAGAACTAATTGACCTCACATGAAACTTTTATCTCGTAACGCCGTTAAAAGTGCGGTTTTTTTTTTTTTCAACATAAAATATTCCACGAGAGAACAACTATTAGGTGTTGTTTTTTTTTTTTTTTTTTTTTTTTTTTATTGCCGCTGTAAAGATAATTTTATTCGGAATCATAAAACCCGCAACCGGCCAATCGTCACACGGTGCAGCTTCCATTGGTCCGTGTCGTATAATTTAATCAAAACCCGTGAAAACTACACTCGTCGTTTCATCGGATGACAACATTTCCCTAAAACGTGGTCAAACTAGGTTTTTCGATAAAAAAAAAAAATAAATAAATAAAAAGTACACGTTGATTATTATAATATAATTATTATAATTTTATTATTATTATTATTATTATTATTATTATTACTATTATTATTATTATTATTATTATTATTATATTGTACACACATATATCACGCACGCACAACTCTTCTCGGAACTATTCGCAAAGTCACTATCGGTAATTGCAAAATTATATAAAATAAACGTATACAGGCATATTACAGCACACGCCGGGTTCGCACACCGTTCGATATCATTATAATAATATAATAATATAGTTCCATTCCATATTTGAATGAGAAAAGTATAAACATGTTATTTCCTTTATGGTTTTATAAAATGCATTTTAGCGTACCTAATCGCATACTGCGGTAATGCAGCAGTGATAACACCCTGGATAACACGAATTCGACGATTTTTTAATACTTCTCAATACTTTATAGGTAATAATATAACATTATGCGTTTATATATTTTATATGCAGTGCGTATTACGCGTTTGTATGTATAAAAATTTCACTTTAAACGCATATATTATCCGATGTTTTTCTATTATCACAAACACAAGCACTTTCGTCATCGAGAGCAATCCATTTTCGACAGAGAGAGAGAGAGAGAGAGAGAGAGAGAGAGAGAATGAGAGAGAGAAACAGAAACACTGAGTGAGACAGAGAGGTCTTTGTTTTTCGTGTATAGGCACAACGTTATCACATTTTCGAGTAAAAATAACAAACAACATATCGCACTTCCTGTAAACACGTACACCTATTTAGTTTTCTTTGGTTAATACCGTATATTATTGACCGTGTTTTCATAACATATAATAATAATATATGTATAATACACAATATGCGTATTTATTGATAAATAAATCATGGTCAAACTAAACGGTAGCGTATCTACTCGATGAAGATAATGACCGCACACTCGCATATTGTTTTTTTATTAATGGTTTAGCCTGTGGGTTATTATATTATAATATACGTATAATATTATCCAACACAAAAAGATTTTATGTGTGTGCACTTTTCTTACTATTATTATTGCTTCCCCCCCCCACTACCACCCCCCCCCATCTAATAATAGGAGTAAATACAACGGGAATATTGGACTGACACTTGACCTCCATTAATCGTAGGAAAAAATCTGATAAGAAGTATCCTGGTAATTAGGCCGTATATCCGACGTAAGCCTTTTTTTTTTACCCTTTCACTATAGTTCGGTCCCGCGCAGTTGTGTTATCGTTTTTACATCGCGACGCGTCATCGGGAAAACAAACCATTACGCAGCTTTTAAGTGAAATCAAGCCAAGGATCGGTATAACTCATAATATCTGTGTCATGTGCATACTATAATATTATAATGTCTACTGCGGTAGGTACATCAATATTGTTGTATGTTTAAAGCTATTTTTATTGTGCAAAATTTTATTCAATTTATTAGGATAAAAATATTGGTTATTAAATATTGTTCTTCGCGTTTATCTGTTTTCAATGATCAATGAATTTTCACGAAACCACATACAAATAAACGATTACGATCCGTATGTACAGCGTTAGCAAAACGTTTACAAAAATAGTCATGAAAATTATTATTATTTGATTGCATATAGGTAGGTAATACGTATATGTAGATACGATAATCTTTACTTTTTTTTTATGTTAAGAAATAACGTCTAAATAATTTTCTTATTATTATCGTATTAAAATATTAAAATAAATAAATATATGATATAATATTTTCGTATTCGAAAATAAATACACGAATAAATCGTCGAATAGTTCACTGCAGTAGTAGGTATAGTTATGTTAATAAATTCAAACAATAATAATTGTTAGAATTTGATTATTAAAATTAATTAATTAATTAAATTTTATAAATTCTTATAATAGGTAGATAACATAATAAATAGATATAAATCAAACAAATACTTTTTTTTTTTTACATTCAATATAAAATGATGTAATGAAAAGCTATAATAAGTAATAACTGTTAAAATAACTCGATAATTAAACTAATCACTTTTTAATCTATGAAACCTTAATGAATACCTATAAATTACAAATAGATGCGCGTTATGGAAGTAAAAATTCATAACAGATAATAATTAATATCATTACAATAAATAATAGTATTTGATATCATTCAGTTGCATTTATCAACGTTTTATCTAAATAGCCACTATTTGAAACACTCATTTAATTTAACACTCACTTGTAAACGATGTAATATATTATAGCATTAGCCATTAGATAGAACAAGACCTAGCTGTGTGTATGTGTGTTTTTTTTTTTATTTTATAAAAGTCTTCAATTTACCAGTCATTTTACAACAATTTTATAACTGTATCAGGCAAACTTAAACCTACGCCGTATTTTTCCCCAACGAAATCGCAACATGTATAATCCATGATTATACGTGTTGCATAAGCACATCACGAAATGCGTTTGTGATGTTCGAAGGACTACGGTTAAGTTAAGGTTAGGTGAGTACAATTTCTATTATTTTTTTTTTTTTTTTTAATTCGATTAGTTAGTTTTCATCTAACCCATCTCGGATACATTATTTACTTGTTAATCTCACGATGATTATGGACAAGTCATCACAACACTACTCATATTGGAGCGAAAATGTGTAATTTTCATTGCTTATTAAGTTATGTAAATGCACGATAATTGCGTTTTGTTCACGGACACGAAGTACATATTTCCACGCATTTTAGCACTCGGTTTATGGTGTTTTTCGCAGTCCATGCTGATTTAAAATATATATATATAGGTAGGTACACGCATACATATATGAAAATAATCGTAAAAATGTCGAAAAAACCATATACGTGTTATTATTTTTATAATAATAATAATAATAATAATACGTCAATAAAAAAAAAACATTTTGTCACAACGTTTTATGTATACCTAACTATATATGCAGTCCTCGGCGCGTATAGATGTTTGTGACACACGATTCGACTATCTGTTACGCGCCGTCGAGCGTACCCAGTAAAACGAAATGTATAAAAATTAGACTAAAAAAAAAAAAAAAATTTAAATAAAACGACTAAAAATTTAAATCTCGTCGCGAGTTAAATTAACGTTAATTACCATCGGGATTCCGTGTCTAAAGAAAGTGGCTCCAATATAAAACGGTTCGTTAAAGTAATGTAGATTTTTTTTTTATCCTTTCATTCTTTCCGATCTAATCACCTGAATCTTTTCATTAATTTCAATCATTCCGACGACAAAAACACGTTTTCACCTTCTGTTAATCCGACGAGACATAAAAAAAAAAAAAACAAATGCAAATCAACATATAAAAAAAAAAAAAAAAAATACTACGTAGAAATTATACATATCTGTGAATTGATCGAGGAATCATTAAAATAATATATGTCTTTGGCGTTTCAGACTGCCGCGGTTGTGCCGACTAATTTAGGTAATTTTACACGTGCATAAATCCAAATGTCAATATATTTTCCATTCCACTGTATTTGATATAAATACTGATAATCGTCCTACGATAATACTACGTTGTGTTTTGTGCACATCGCCGATCACTATACCTATAATGTGCAATTTCAGAACTGTAAATTAAGGCTCAAACTTTAAGAATTATTATAATATATATCTGATATATTATTGTTTTTTTTTAAATTATATATAACATTATATGAATTAGCTTATAACTTGAAAAATTACTTTTAAAATCTATTGACTAAATAACCTAAAGGGTTATTTAGTAACAAAGTTAAGTTATAGGTATTTAGAAAAATCATTTTAAATCATTTTTTTTTTTTTTTAATTGAATTTATCGGATTGATTGTATAATACCTACAATAATATTTTACTTCGTACAAATGTTTTCGAGTAAAATATCAAAACCAACGGCTTGATACTTGAGTTATTTAATTTTAAACGAACTTCAACTTAAAATGAGGTCCCTCCAGCCGCCTAAAAACGCCATTGCTCATATTCATGATGTCGAGGATAAATTACACAAACAACACGGGAAATAGTATAATATTGTATACGATAAAATAATTATGTATATCTATGTAATACCAGGGGCGTAACCAGTAGTGGGGGGGGGGCAATTTTCAAAGTCGGCCAAATTGAATTATCAGTCGTCGGTTAAATCGTTAATGACCATGGCGAAACTGAGAGTTTAGTAATCAGTATATAAACAGAAAGAAGTTGATGACCTTTTTTCCTCTACTTATTTACGTTCTATAAGGAAGTATTTTTAGGCGATTCAGTCGGCCAAATTTGTGATCTTTTTTCAAATTTTTTTACGCCCATTCGAATAAAAAGTTCAATCGATCAAGCAAAATCAAACACACCGCATCCCCAAAAAATTACTTCGCTACGGTCTTGTGTGATACACACCTGTGTATATATGCACCTAGACGAAAATCGTAGACGTTCCAACGAGCATAAAAGAAGCGGTTTTTATTATTATTATTATTATTATTATTATTATTATTGTCGCCGGACGACGTCGCGCGCGATAATGATAAATCGAATTGGACGCGCGATTTGTATCCTCGCGCGGGCTCGTTCACGGTGGATTTTTGTCCAATTTTCGTCTCCGGCGCACGTGTCGATCACATAGCCGAGATTATCGACGGCGTGCTGTATATAGTATATACAGCTAGTATATTATGTATAGTTTTTTATTTTATTTTTTTTATACAGTGCACTCATCGTCGTCGACATATATATATTACATAACTTCAAGTGTCATAATAATATATTTTATTGTATATAATAATGTATACCTATATAAGTCTATACGCGAAGTACTGCACGTATAATGTGCATGTGCAGGTATATTGTGCGAAAGTACCACGATTTTGCGGTGTCCTCCGCGCGTGTCATCGCCGTACGCGCCGCGGCACACCGGTTCCGCGCGTAAAAAAAGCGAAGTAAAAATGAAAATATACCGAGCGAAATAATTACAAACGCGTAAATAATATTAGAATATAAATACACCGTGTCGTTGTCGAAAAATCTCGCAAAAAAAATATTAATACGATTAAAAATAATTAAAAATATTATATCGTTAATATAGGTAATTGATTTTTCGATTTAAAAAACTATATATTATATAGGTAATCGAAACGTAAAAATGTACACGCCATACTTCATATATGAGTCATTATTGTATAATATAGTATGGGTACCTATAGCTCGGTCTTATATAGGTAGGTATATATACCTATATATGATTATATAATAATCATTAACAATGATTTTTAATTTTTCTGTTGATTTTTATGTAGTATCGGTAAGTATACATAATATATATTTTTTTTTTACTCTTAGTCAGTCGAACGTGGGCCACTTATTGTGTGTTATACCATTAATTCGTGAATATTCAGGTAGAACAAATAGTAATAGGTGCCAGGCACATAACGTTCAACTAAAAGTTTTTAAATAAAATCATTATCTATATAGTATAATTAATAGTTCATTAATTATTTGGGCCCTGTAAATTTTAACTCTCTGCCAATTGATGTAAATATATTATATATATATATATATATTCGAAATGATAATACTGACATTAATAAATCTATCGATAATGTATTGTTTTTAATGAAATAAGTCAATGTTTATAATTTTAGTATAACTAAGCGTATTTAAAAGGAAAAATTCTAATTAATTAGGTACCTAACTAAAACCGCATACTGTAACTCACTCCCTACACCGCCACAAGCTCAGCTTAAAGGTGTAAGTAAATATTGTTATTTATTTAATACTTTGTATTTTATGTTGTGTTATATAATAATAAATACATACGTATTTAAGAAAAAAATTTTAAAAAATATAAAGATTCAGCAGAAAAATTAAAAATTATTATCAATGATTATAATATTATTTGTTCGTATGTTTTAGAAAAAGCATGCCGCTTGTTAGGTAATAGGTATCTAATTGAAAAAAATTTATAATACCTAATAGGTATGTGTTTTCACTATTTTTATGTTCTCTCATATATGCAATATATGCAGTTAATCATTTTGATTTCAATATTTTGCTTTGACGCTTTGACATATTTTGTTCTGTATAGCTTTCATTGTTTTAACGAGATATTAGCACACCGCACACCTAATTTACACCATTAATTTAGGGTATAATATAATATGATATTAATGAAAGTAATATAGCGGATTACTGTATGTCGATAATATAAAAATAATAATTGTTTGTGCGAATGGGTTCAGAATGTTCAGAGTAAACCCTAATCGGTAAACGTTAACATATTTAAGAGTACATAATATATTACACACCCGTAATTTTAAAACCAATAACCCTTGCAATAATTACTAGTTCATCATCACGGGGAACATTGATTTTAGAAATGTAGATAGGTAATAATATTATCTGTTAAAAAAAAAAAATAAAAAATAGTAGCTGGTATTAAAAAATGTCAAATTTCTATAAAACAAAAATCAATCGATGGAATAAAAAACTCTCCGAAGGAACGAAAATAAATTTCTCTCGTTTCGTTTTATATCAATATCAATATAGCCTAGAAACTTATATGAGGTAATTTCGAAAGATACAGCTGACCATGAAGCGTATTCGAAAACATGTATCTTGAACAAATTAAGAGATTGTACAACAATTGATAAACAAATATAGCTATTGCGGCAGACGTGCGGCTACTTGTAAATTATTTTTGAAAGACAGTTAAACGTTTTTTAATTGTAAAATATTCCTAAAAAGTTCTTTTAACTTGCCAGCAAATACCCATTATATTATACGATTCTTTAAAAATCAAGTATAGCCTAGGTACGCTATATATCATCCTATATATAGTATATATTATTAAAAATATAATGTATATTTTATATATACAGTGGCGCAACTAACTCTAAAATCTTGGGGGGACCAACCCAAAAAATAGCTGGCTCTTCCTCCTCTCTCTATATATATGTATATATATATATATATACTCGATATAAAACAAAAACTGAAATCAATCATAAAACAACAGTTTTGAAACTCATTTATTTTTTTTATATGTAAATTATAGGAAAAAAATTTAATTTTTTTGGGCTATATGAACAATTTTTGAGGGGGCCAAGCTCCTACAGCCTCCCTCTGCCCATTAGTCGTGCTTATGTATGTAACAAAAGTACGATTATTTACAAATAACATGATGTAAATATTACAATAACACGATGATCGTTTGGGAACCCGTGTAACACGCACGGCGAGCGGATTGTGCAGATTGAAAAAAAAAAAAAAAAGAGGTAAAATGAAATAGCGTAGGCCACACGATAGTAATAAAATATATCGTCTAGGACACGCACATGGCTGTACACACACTCACATACGTATTATACGCAGACTGTGTGCATAACTAAGATACACCATGTGACGTGTGTCTGTGTGTAATGTGTATATATATATATATATATATATATATGCGTATGTTTGTGCATTTGTATATGTGTGCATTTGTATGTGTGTGACGATGACATCCAGTAGGCAACAGGTGGACGTGTCCTCTCGGTGGTCATCGCACTAACACACACACACACACACACACACACACATACACACACATATATATATATATAGATACCGTACATACCGCGTGTAACCATGCAGAACCATTGTAGGCACGCACCGTAAAAATGACACCCCTTCCCCCCTATGAACCCTTCATCGGTCACCGATAATGTCAGTGCCTGTGTTAAGTTGCATCATCGTCGGGAGATTTCATAAAATCGGTAATAATTACATTATAAATTAATTTTTTTACATTTTTTTTCCCCTATTAAGTTTTTATTTGCTTTTGTTGAAAAAATTTCAAAAGTTTTTTCGACTTATTTCACATAAAATATGATCATAAGAATAATAAAAAAAAAAAAATTACCCTTACAGTCCACTGTACCTACCTTATTTTCGTCGAAAATTTAAATCGGAATTATTTAAAACTTATGTATAATAGGTAATAATCAGATCTTAAGAAATATTCTAAAATGAACTTTTATATCGAATTATTGTAGAAAAATTTCATATATAAAATATAAATTACAATATAATATTATAATACACATCGTATATCATATTATAGAAAATATATTACTACCTGCTATCTATCTATTTACGTATGGTTTTGAAGTGTAAAGTGTTTTATTTTTAAATTTTTTTAAATATTACTGATTATACCTCTCATTTTAAGTATTAATTTTAGTACCTACCTATATCTAACACATTATAATATAGTTGTTAAGACGAAAAAACTTACTGTATATGCATCAAATGTACCTATATAAAAGATGTTTTAGTACGCTTTATAAATTATAGATAATATTTTATACCTACCCAGTCATAACGTGAAAAGTATAAAATATAATTTCATCCGAAAGTAGATAAGAATTTAATATGCATATTAAAGAAAGTGTGAGCATATAATATATACATAGCTACATGGTAGGTTTATAATACAAAATATCTTAGTGAACTTTTTGATAATAGAAATATACTGTAATTCGTATGGTACATTTAGAGAACAAACTCGAGTATAAGTTTGACGCAAAACTCAAGCTCATCATAAATTCTCGATGTGAAAAAAAATTGTCAAATATTCACCTACCTAAGTACTTTTAAAGTTAAAATATTAAATTTGTTTTAAACAATGTGTTATGTAATGTTAACGTATACATTTGTTATCATTACTCGTTAATAATTTTTTAAATCTTACAATTCGTTCTATATCCCTTCTGAAAATTAAGAATTTTCGTTTCGAAGACGAGATAATCGTATAATTTAGTACGAGGTAGATATAAAAAAAAAAAAAAAAAATCTTTACATTGATTAAATTCCCTTACACTATACACGTTTTCATATAAGTAAATCGTGTTTTATTTTCTTGAATTTTCGTCTATATATAGAGATATTACATTACTTACAATAATATTTCTCTCGAAATAGACTTATACGTATTGTATATAAGTTTACTTTGATTATTATCTATTATAGTTATTATATACTATATCTAGGCAATGCAATGTCAAAATAAATTGCGTAAAATGTTAAAAATTATGGGTTCACCGGTGCGTTTTTTTTTTTGGTTTTTGAAACGTAATATTACTCGCGAGTTACATCACAATATATATATATATATACACGAGTCGTTGTTGTTAAAAAAGTACACACATACACTGTAGATTTTTAAATTTTAATGTAGGAATGCATTTTATAATATCATACGTATATATAGACTGTTTTCCGCTCTCTCGATTTGGATAAACTGTTCAAAATCTACGAGGACCACGATGTACTCGCAATAATAATAATAATAATAATAATAATAATAATCTATATAACTCGACATGCTGCTCTCATATTATAATATCGTTTAATATTATTCGTGTCATTTGTTTCGACTTCGCGCCGGTAGAGTGGTTAAAAATTGAACTAGACCGTAAAAAATACATATATATATATATTTCTCGTATTCGGAGTACGATGAGATTTACACCGAACAAACTCAATAGTCCATGGTGTGTACACATCATACTATATAATATAATATATACGATTCGCGTGTGGTTGGCTAATATGCCGTGACACCGGAAAATCCTCCAGACGAAAGATGAAGAAATTTTTTAGAACGGGAAAATGTCGACATTTTTTACCCAAAAATATTATTTCACGAACAAATATAATATACCTATAGAGTGTATTTTATTATAACCAGTGGTTAAAGTGGAATATATTTGGCAGGGGGGACTATATATGTGTATAGCTAATGCAAAAAAAAAAAAAAGGCGTCCCCTGAACCAGTACCGTAATTTTTTTTAAAATATTTGTATAGATTGAACTTTTAATCCATGTTATTATTGACCTAATTTGTAAAAATTTATCACGGACGTATAATATATGTACCTATATACCTATTATTATGTATAAGTATAATGTACATACTCTGTGGTTATAACTTTAAAATACGCATATTAATTACCTATATTCCAGCTAAGGAGAGAATGTCTGGAGAACAAGGAAAAATCGAAATAGTTTTTTCTATAATATAGATCTTGCATACAATTTATAACTATAAATACCATTTTTAAACTATTTTTATTTAATTTTTGAATATTATGTACAAAAGAACAAAATATTTAGTCTCAACTTTTAATTAGAAATTTAGAAATATAAAGGGGACTATATACTAAAGGTTAGGTAACCAAACTTAAGCTAAGCAAGGAAGAAGGACGCCGTCCCCCTCCGTCCCCCCTCACTTTAACCACTGATTATAACATTCCCGATTCCCGGTTATAGCATCGAGCCAACGGACCTCTAGCTAAAACTAAAACAGGACTCTTTTTGTGTCATATTTGCTGGTGGACATCTCCCCGCTATTTGGCCATTTGTTGTAAGCTTTTCGATTTTATTCCAACATAAAATAGATGGAAAAAATTTTTTTTAAATTAGTTACCTATATAGTTTATTTTGATTTTACAGAGATTTTTTTTTTCTTTTACTAAAAATAAAGACAGAAGTCAAAAGTCTAATTACTTTTAGTCTCCTACTCGTACATCATGATGATTTAACGCTCATTCAACTCGTGAAATCATGTCACTGATCATAGTTACTTATTTCTTCACTGATTTTAACTGTATATGTGAAATTTATGTTTGATGGCCGACGACCACCGTGTTTTTAAAAGAAAAACTTTTTGGAACCCCGTGGACTGCCGGGGGTCCGCAGATCACCTTTTAGGAACCCCTGTTATATAACATAATGTGTATATAATATTAACGGAATTGTCGAAATTTGTCAACAAGACACTATAATACCTATAGGTTATATTGCATAAAAGTGATAAAAATTGAAGGTCAACAGTGGCTCGATGAATCTATTATATTATTACCTGCAAACTTATTACAAAGGCACGGATTTTAATGCAAAATACTTTTTTTAGTGTGTGGTCTAGGGAAATGCTTTCCAAGTACAAAATTATTTTTGATTCATACATCGGAGAATTTAAAAACGAAACTTTTATTTTGCATTGTTTGACATTAGAGCATTTTTCCATTTTTTGAGCATTTTTTATATGGATTTTATTGTTGGAGTCTGAATAAATAAATATATAACAAATACAATTCAGCGTCGAATAAGAATATGTAGAAATATTTATTAAAAAATTTAAAATATTTATCGTGTTTCGTAAATTAGTCATTTTTAGTACCTATACTGTAATTTTCAAAGTTTCGAAAATATCAATAATATCCCCGATATCGATAATACAGAGGTATAATGTAGGCAATCGTTTATAACCTCGATAACGTTATGTATACGATATGATTAAATAACTAATATAAAACTAACTTTTAATTATATATTTTATTATATTATACAAAACTGCTCAGAATTGTTTTTGTTGAATTTAAATACATTTTTAAGCACTTTTAGGGTATTTTTTTACTGTATTTTTCAATATCGTGGCCTTTTTTTAAGGTAACAAATCTATTTTTTTATTTTTTAGGTCATTAAAGTCCGTGCCATACTTATTACCTATACCACATTTTTAAATCTTGGATTGGTTGGATTTTTTTTAAATTTCATATTTTTTTATTTTTTTTATTTTGTAAATAATGAAATTAATAATAGGTACTTGAATCGTATATACATATATAAATGCAAACCACTTAAACTAAAACATTTTAATTATATAGGTATATATATTATATAACATATTGTCATATCATTATTGTGTACCTACGAATCTAGGTACATATATGAACTTGGACTGAGTGTGTTTATTCTGTTCTCATTTTTCGTGTCCAGTTAAATAATTACAAATATTTTATCTTTTTACAATCACGTATATTATATGATATTTTAAGTATATAGATAGGTATGTATGTATCAGCAATTTTCATTTTTTTAAATTTTAAATTTCTATCATATAAGTATAGGTATATTATTATTAATTTATTCTAATAGTAGATAAAATAAACGAATGTAATAGTAACATTTTAATACGTATTTGGTTTGAATCCTTATACGATTACAGTAAATTGACTTTGTATAGATTAATATAATATTACATAATGTTATTTAAAAAATACTATACAATTTTATCATTAACTGTATAGTTACTTACTCACAAACTCTGGACGGGTTTCTGTATTTAAAACTTTTTAATCATTCTTATTTGTAAATAATACATAACTATATATTTAGGTATGACATTTACCAGTATAACTTCTTTATCGATTATCGATTTAATATTATTAGTTTATATGCGTAATTTTTTTACATATCAAACGACGAATTATATAAGTATACCTACTAAAATTGTCTAAATCTATCTAACTTATCTAATTTACAGATACTATTATATAAAGTATATTTTATTTACATATAACATATTAAAATATGTAACATATTAGGTATGTTTTATTTAAATCGCTATAATTTTTTTCCCCTAAACATAGTGTTGATTTTCAAAAAAAATTTAGATACATTTTACAATAGTTATTTGTTATTTAGTTTTTTGAGTTACATTTTTATTTGAAAATAAATAACAAATAAATTGAATAACAACCTTTTACGTGACTTATCTTTATATTATATATTATTACATATTAGATTTTTTTTTTTCGATTTTACGTTTTTATACTACAAAATTCTTCATTTAAGGTTTGTTATTGTGTAATGGAAAATAATATATTTAATTTTTAATCTGGATAAATATGTATATACAAAAATACCTATTCTTATCCCACTTTTTAGATTCTGAGAGAAAGAAGTATTGTTTTGGTTTTATAATGATGTGTTTTTATTTTATGACTATATTTTTTTTTTTTTGATGGGTAAAATAAGTTGAAAAGTTTTGGAATAAAGAAATTTTTTGATAGAAAATTGGTTATAGTTAGTACTTTTGAGGTCATTTTTCGCTTTACTCTTTTTTCATTTTCTCAAGTGTAAGGGAAAACTGCCTTTTTGGACGGAAATTTTTTATAATAATATTATACTGAACTTTGCTCAAAATTGTGTTACGAATGTAATGATTTATCTTTGCTTTCGAATTTAAAATAATAATATAATATAATATCTTATATTATCTGGAGACCGCAGGGACGATGGACCAACTTTCACCCATCTTAATTCATCAATTTAAATGATGGACTATCGTATTAATTTAATTTTAATTATTACTCTCTCTCTCTGTATATATATATAATATATATATTGATCTAAACACAAAGGACAAATGTTTTTTATCTACAAGTTACAACCATAATGTAGGTATCACAGTATACAATTATTTTAAGGGGCCTCCACACCACCATTTTTCTGGTCAAAAACTACTAATTCTAATTCTAACAGTGCGGCACGATGCGTACTCCGATAACAATTTTGAGAACGCATATAGGTTTTTCATTACTTACTCGAGGGAATGATCGAGCCACTTTTTTTATTTTCATATTTTATACTATGATTAAAACCACTTAAAGTTTCCAAAATAAAATTGCTTCATTTATTCCCTCGTAAATGTTGTGAAAAATTCGAATATTTTTTCAAAATTAAAATTGATGTACTCATTGCGACGTTTTGATGGAATTAGAATCGTCTATTTGAGTGAAAAATATACATCCTTTCGTGGTTGTAAAATGAATAGCTGACATGTACACGCGGATGCGTGTAATGCAGGCACGTATCATAGTTTTAGAGGGGAGGGGGCGATAATTTTTTAGAAATTTATTTTATTTTAATAATTTTATTCATAATAATATGCGTAAGTTAGTACAATATAGGGCTTGCCAAAACTAAAACACGACAATAGCAAATTTGATTTTTCAGTTACCGCGTAAAGCAATATTATCGCACTAATACAATTTACCGCTAGATAATGACGAATACACGGCCGAGGATCAATTTATATTAGTTTTATTTTATGCAATTTTGCATTTTTTGAAGATATAACAAGTATCACCAATATTTGTTTAGTAAGTTAACGAAATTATAATAATTTATAACAGTTAGTAATCATAATGTTGGGGTATTATTATATGATTATATAACACAATTAGTTAATTATCTAATTTGGTATATTATCACATGGGTTTTGGGGAGGGGGGAGTCGATCGCCTGGTGTAATGGCTTCCCTACTTTTGATACGGGTTACTAACACCAATGATCACTTACACCTCACACAAACACAAAATCGTACTAAAAATGTAGGGAAATGTAAGACAAAATGAAAAACGCGCGTACAAACACGATAAATGTATATATCAATAAATCAAAGTGTGTTTAATATGTTTGGTTTTATATATTATACTCTTTGGAAAAAAATGATTTATTTCGTTTTAATTGTTAACAGTAGTGTGATTATCAAAAATCTTATTTTCCCCTCCAATGATGTAAAAATAGTGGTTATCAGAAATTTGATTTTCCAACATGTAAAATCAATATTGTCAAGCAAACATTTTGCAGGACTCAAGATAAGGTTATTAATTTTGTGAAACTTGATACAGTTTTTACTTTTATTCATATGGCTTATATATTTAGTACAAATATAATGGAAAAAAGCGAGTTGGGGCAAAGTGAATTAAAAAAACAAATGTATATTGTATATTACTACTCAAAAAAATCTTGATTTATTATTTTTATTTAAAGGAACAGGCTAATTAAGTTTTAAATGTAGTATACCAAACTATATATTAACAAAATAATAACACAATATAGGTATACCTATTATAATAATTTGAATATTTTTTGTTTTTATAATTAATTATTTCTATAGGTACCTATATTGAATTAAGCTTACGAAAAGGAATAAATGAAAGCGGTTTTGTCGTCTATTTTTTTCCTGCTTTTCCGTACATATATTCATTTTCCGAGTTTTAAAAAAAAATTCATAATGAAATATCAAATGTTTAAAATTAAAAAACATAGTCTTAGTAATAACGACATTACGCATTACGTTCATCCGTTGTAAAGTGATTCGTAAGTACGTATTATGATCATTCAAACATAGAGATGTTCACTTTGTCGTCCCATGTTCCCTACGATATATTTCCTTATAGAAACGTGTGGTGTGGAGTCGGCCCCCTTAATACTCATAATCAACGAGGGCACACTTCTGCGGTGTTATCTGTCCGAGATAATTGTTTGGGGTAGTAAATCGTGCGTATATGGTAATATTGCGGTATAAAAGAGTACCTATATAATATATTATGTACTTACGCGCATATTATAGCGCGTGTACGAGGAAAAAGAGGCGTATATAATACCGCATGATGCGAACAACAAAGGCAACGGGCCGTAAAAACAATATTATGCTCTTGCGATAATACGAACATGATAATATTAATATTATCATTATTATCATTATTATTATTATTATTGTTTTTAATTGTCCATATTTTGCACCGCGTGTTAATATATACGCTCGTAATCGGCGTAACGCGCGTGTAAAAGATAACAATAGGTACGCGATAGCCCAACCGGATAAACGTATTATTATAACGTGTGTAAAAAAAAAAAAAAAGAAAAAAAAAACGTAAAACCGTATTTATATATATGTGTGTGTGTGTGTGTGTGTTTGTGTGCCATATCAGACTATAATTTGATAAAAAAGTAAATATACATAAAAAAAAAAAAATCTAGTGCCATCTCGTTCACGATGACGTTACGATACGTAGATCTGACTTGACCGCGGTTTGATTTTGAGGTGGTATTGATTCGGCCGCAGAGACTTTTTAAGTGTTTGTCCAAAGATGGCATATTGATCCGGATGACGTCAAATTTTAGAGGAGGTTAACATTTCAATACCTCGAAAAAATAATCACGAGATACAAAATGTTTGAGAAAAAATTCCAACTTTACCATTGTCTCGCTATAAAAAGTTGTATTTAAATATTGTATTTTATGTAGGTATAAAAAAAAATGCATTGGGTAACGGAGATTATAAATGATTTTGTAATTAATAGTCATTTAATAAATAATTATAAATTTAAAAAAATATAAATTGTTAAATCGTATAATATATATATTTTATATATACTTAAAATACTATAATATACCACTCCTTACGTATGTTTATTAATTATTCGTCAATATTATCTTTTTGATTGTAATTTGTATGTATTTTTTTTATTTTATTTTTTTTTAATTAAGTTCTATATATAGATACTTGGATTTTTCTGATTTTTCTTTATTTTACCCATGTTGTAGGTACGACTTTTTTTCGTGAAAAATGCCTAGGGGATTTTCACTATACAGCCGGTGTAGTAAATATAAAACATTTAAAACCCTTTTATAAGCACTGTTATTTTATAGATTGTATGTTTTGTTTTTTTAAGTTTATATCAAATATGTAATGGTATATTTGTCATAAAATAAAATGATAACATATTATTATCATAGAACGCGCAAGTGTAAATAGATTAGGACCGGAAAAGGTGGGCTTTTGTTTTTAATATAAAATATACGTTTAATTAATCACGTTTATTTTACATGAGTTATTTTAAGTACGTCTTTATCGATTCGTATATATTCTATTGACGAGTCGTTTGATCTTTTTATAGTCTCTGTAGTCGGTGTTGACTTTGAAGGAAATAATTTTATTGTGGTTACAGTAACATATTATTGCATTTCTTATTCAGGAAAGATTTTCAATTCGCAATATATTTTGTACGTTATAAGATTGCCTTTTAAATGTCTGTATTTTCATTGTTAACCGGCAACTGTTAATAAACTTAATAACTTAACAACTTAATAAAAGCGTCTTTAGAATGCTATTAGCATTTATTGTAAAAAAATGTTAATTTTTTTTTAAAAAAATTTTATCCAATACTCTATTTATTTTAATTTCCAAGGCTGAGCGATATAGGTAAATAAGTAAATTGTTATATAACAATATAATTCCAATAAGTTGTTGATAAACTATATAAGTACGGTATATGTGCGCACGTACTCGTTCAGCAAACACGTTTTAACGTTTTCTGAGATTTGTAAGTTTTTTACGTATGTATACCTACTTAAAACCTATATGGTTTATTTTTCGATTTGTTTATCTTTAAATCGAATAAAATGAACGTTCTGTATATATATATATATATATTATTTTTTTTTCTGTTATTATTTGAATGACAAGGTAATATATGTTTCAAGAGTCCGATTCAGAAAAACGGATATTTTTTTTTTTAGAATGACGGACGGAGTGTGCAGGTGTAAGATATAATATTATTGTATTGCTCGCACGCGCGCGCGAGCTCGTAGATAAGACGTCGTATGTAAAGTGCTCCGTAAGCGAAACAACGAGTTTATCGCTAAAATAATAATTATTGTGATAAGCTTCTTTTTTTTTTTTTTTTTTTTTTGAAGGATTGAATGTCAAACGTGACCCGTCGGAAGCATCGGTGATAAGAAAAAAACGCTTTACAACACACCGACACTCGTTGGGTCGATTTCGCGAGTTTTCGTTAGAATTTAGCTGTATTTTTTTTTTTTTCTTGCACCCGTTCACCTAAACTGCGATAACAAATAAAACGTATAATATTATATTCCTAAAATAAAGAGACACCTGTTGCGTCAGGATATGCAACGTGAGCCGTCGTCGGACTATCAGTTTTCTATATATATTATATATTATTATTATTATATTAATATATATATATAAGTGCACCTTTATCTGTTGTATATACACCTATGCAAAGGACGTAATACATATATGCGTATGTAAGACGAACACGACACGTGTGCACGTTATAATATTAATTTTGTGCGTATAACATTTTTGATTTTGAAAATGGGTAATCACAAAAAAAAAAAAAAAACATTTTTTTTTTTTTTTTTAATCGATTTTACATAATCGTATACGGTTTGCGCGGTAATATATATATATATATATATGATAACGAAAATACATTAATGTACGTCGTATATAATATATATATATATATTGTATATTATGTGTATTGTGCGCGTATATTAATTTTTTACCGGGCACTTTTTGTCCGTCCAACCTGATCAGCGTCCCCAAGTCCGTCGGCGTAATACAGCTGATAAATGGCCGCGTTCCGCGCCGTTCGCATTGGCCGGGGGCCGCCGCGGTATTACGCCGGACGCTATTGGACAAATATCGCGTAAACAAATCGACCGAAATCGATGAGACGACAATAATATTGTAGCGCGTGCAATGTCGTTAGAGTATATTATTATTGGTATGTTATATATATATATATATTATCGAACCACTCGAAAAACTCTGTTCTAAGCAGAAAAAAAAAACAACGAAAACATCGCGGTTTAACATTGTTTATTTGCATAATGTGACATATATATACCAAAGTTTGGGCCGGTTTACAGAAACACTCGGAGAAAAAATAAAATAAATAATATACCTGAATAAAATTAATAAAATCAATTAATTTCACAATTTTATTGATAAACAGATAAATCGTAAACGAATGAATATAATAATATTAACATACAAGACGGAGAATAACGGGAGGACATAGTAAATGGTTATAGATTATACTATTGATTACAAAATATGGTTCACTAAATCTTGATAAGATTATTATAAACGCGATACTAAACATTTTCATCCGGGTGATCGCTTCTGATTCTGTTTTATGGAGTTGTCCAATGATGTCTCCCCAGAATTTGGTTCTATATAGGACATGTATATTGTGTCTACAACGTTTCTCACGACATTCACATGGTATACGGTTACTACCCCGTATCCGTATATAATATTATAGGTTGTAACCACGTTTTCACCCTGTTCAGTTTGTCTGAACTCTATTTAATGTTGACCCGAGTTCTGTCGTTAACTCATAACCGGAAACTTTGACTTCCGGATTTTCTACCATAAAAAAAAAAAAAACGGTTCCGGACCCTTGATGATGTTTTCCAATACGTTTTTTTTTTTTTTCAAGTTTCGCTAAGCGAATTCAGCCGAGTTTCG
Organism: Pemphigus obesinymphae; assembly: GCA_025469235.1. NCBI lineage: Eukaryota > Metazoa > Arthropoda > Insecta > Hemiptera > Aphididae > Pemphigus > Pemphigus obesinymphae. Next base: position 34,965 of record JAIPRL010002535.1, read on the forward strand.
GTTTCCATATATATATACCTATGGGATGTCTGGATTTCAGTCTCTTTACAGGGTGCTCCGCAATGTCTCTGGCCAACGGACGATGTTTGTTGGTTTTAACAGTGTTTGATATTCGCTTGGTACACACATTTCTTCGCAAATCCGGAGGAGCTATATATATGACTACTGGTAACCGTTGAATTTGTGTAGACCTATAGTTGTGTCTGTTAAGGTAGAAACACAATATTGTCACGTCACGTGTTGTCACATGAGCTCACATAATGATAAAAATATGCGGAGCATCGATTATAAAATATATACTTTAATGTGACAGAGCCACACTGTTATCACGTCATGTTAGTCACATCACGTCACCAAAGTTTTGCGTGAAAGCACATTTTTGTTTTCTGAACATCCGCATTTTTAGCTGTACGTCACGTCACGTTTATTCCAAAATTCTAGTTTTCTTCACCTTTGAGGTTAATTTTTTTGTTCTTTGCTCATTCTGAAATACATATGAAAACGTTTCGAACATTGGCGTAATTCTGGAACTAAATGATGAAATTCGCCTAATTTTTCACGTTTTTTGTTAATTGTATGGACCCATGTTCGACTAGATTCATTAACATCTTCTTGAAGAACGATTAGAGCAGCGACAGTTTCAATTTCTTCTTTCCAGTCCGACAAACTAGTAGAGCTTGCACATTCCATTTTTTAAGTATTAATTATTTTAACGGTGTGATTGAAACAAAAACAAACTTCTCGAAAGACTGGTGACGTGACATTGTTATAGGTGTTACCGTAGTGTGTTTCTGAGCGTGATGTCACGGTTTTATTTTGTCAATGTGACAACACGTCACGTCACGTGACGTGACAATAATGTGTTTCTACCTTTATGATCCGCATGGCTTAGTGAAGTTGAGTGTCCACTTTTGTGCAATGGGCGCTTCCCGCGGTCTACACTGGTTATTATACCTTTATTACAACGAACTATATAATATACTACTCATTATAATATGTTCCGGCCAAACCTGAAATCGTGATAAACTAGTTTTTTTGTAGGCCAAACTATTTCGTCCGAAGTGCGTTAGGGCTATCCAGCTTAGGCTGCAGGGATAATCTGGTTTGTCCATGATATGGTCTAGGCTAAACTCATTGAGCCTTTCGGAATGCTATATTATATCTACTAGAATATAGGTATTATTGAGTCAATTAAATAAAACGAAACGAACTACCTTTGGTTTTACGAAAAATTAATTTTCACTATTATATTATGAATATTATCAAGTGTAAAAATAATTAAAATTATCATATATTTATGTAAGATTTATTCTGACGGTACATTGAATCGCAAATTATAATTTTTTTTTTCTTTTTATTAGATACAGGTACACTGTTATTTATTCGCTGAACAGTTTTTGGTGCAGTTGCATCTCACAAAACTTTATTTGATTCCAATATGGAACGTTTTTAGTAGTTACAGCAGTTCTTAATGCAATGACTAACTAGACTACAACGGCATTTATTGTTTTTTATTAAGTTTTTATAATATTTCTTCATTTTTCGTATACTTTCGTTTTATTTAATGAAACGAATTAAATATAATATGCCTATAATAATATAACAACATTCTCAATATTAATTTAGCTTAGGTCATATCCATTTGTCCTGAAGTGTAAGCTTTTGTATTAGATGACAAACTAGATTATCCTGCAAGTCTAAACCAGTTGATCCTTACACACTTTATCGACACACGTATATCGAGCGATTCTTTCATATTTTTGTATTTATATGATTTGTGTGCATACTTAAATATTTTTAAATTAAATTCGAAGTTATTTAAGTTATATTAAAACCCCGATATTTTTATTCATAAAAAGCATAAAATTCATAGCAATTTATATATTTAACTTTATATTTCAATTTGTAACCTTAGAGAACAATTTTTCTGAAATATTGTCGATAATACTTAATAATTTCCAACTAATTTTCTGATTAAATTTTTATTTCCAGTTTATAAATTTTATTCCAAGTCTAAACGAGTTAAAAACGAACTTTTTACAAAAAATAAAAATTTTTATCAATAACTTTTTACTTTTTTGAATGTACAACCTACACCAATTTCGAACTTAATATTCCGACAGAAAATATTGGTCCATATGTCAGTATTTATTTGTAAAGTTTAAAATAACCACAGCAATAATTATTCCCTTGACGGATGTTCCAATTCACACTTTTATCTATGTACATCTATCTACTTACTTACTTAATGTTAATGTTAATTGGACTTATATGTTTTAATTCTAGGTAATTAATGATATATACGTATATATTATATTATTCAATATTTTCGGTAAATACTATAAATATGATGTTAAAAACATTTAGTTATTAATATTTAAAAAAAAAAAAATGTTTAAATCGTTGAGATAAAATGTAGAAAACCGAAATGTTTATTAAATTATTTTTAAATATTATATTGTTATTCTTCTTTGTGGAATTACTACGGACCATTTAGGCTCTTCGCTGCTGCTTCCACTACGTTCATCCACTTTTGTCCGTCCCACAGTTGTTTAATTATCCAGTTCTGGATTAATTCGTGATAGGTTTTTTTCACAGTTTTATACCGTCTTTAGCGTGATCTACCTATTTTGGCCTTTTTCTCCTCGTCTTGTTTTCCAATGTATTTTTAATAATCGTCTACCAAACGTACCCTACCCACTCTATAGTAATTTACTGTTTGAGAAATTTCTTGGACACTTGGTTTACTATATAATATAACCGTCGTAATTTGTTCTCGCCTTTTACACTTTACTCCGTCTACATCGATACATTATACATCGACCCATATATTTCCCTCAACATTTTTCTTTTGAACGCCAAAAGCGTTTCTTCCTCGGGTAATTTAATATAATATTATGTACCTAGGTACTTGAAAATTGAAGAAAAAATATTCCTAATAACAAAAAAAATGAGCGTTTTATGTTAAAAAAAAAAAAAAAAAGAAAACACGAACTCCCTCTCTCCGCTCAGAATCTAAAACGATCATCCTACAGTAATTAAGTATAGGTACAAAAGTATATAAGTATTATTCTATATTATGATCCAGCTATATAATTTACATACGCGAATTGAAAGCACACCTATTTAGTCGAAAATTCTGTATATACCTATCATGTATTTTTATGTAAATACCTATAGACTATATATAATAATATGTGCATGAGCGTATAGAAAAATATTTATAAAATACTATATACGATTTTATGAGAATGGTGTTATGTAGCTGGTATATCAAGAACACCATTTTATGTATTATAACAAAACAATTTTGCAATTTTTGATCTCGTCGAATAATCAACTAAATATAGGTACTGTATAATACTATAACAAAACATGAAATTTGTTTAAAAAGATAACGTTTGATATTCGTGAGTCGTGACTTCGGTACAGAATAGCGTTTGTATGTAACTGAATAGGTATACGCAGTTTACATAGAATGAACGGAATTTAGTAGTGAAAATTACACAATTTTTTTTCCTGACACGATTAGTTTATGAAGTAAAAATAAAAACTTCTCCGAGAAATAATAAGGGGCGAGCCATATTTTATTTTAACTTTTTATGTTTAAATTATTAACTATATATATATATTATATATATATAATTAATATAATACTATTGATATTATTAAGCATGACAAGCCATGATGTTTAAAAATAAAAATAAAATTGATAAACACGCGTTATATACAAATAATCCGTTCAGAGTATAATTACTGTGATCATAAAACATAATACCACATATAATATATGCAATACAGAGTACAAATTTAAAATATATAACAAACTATACAAATTCTTATCAAGTGACAACTTAAGGGTATTTCAAATTTTAACATTACCTCTTTATAATAGATACCTCCTAATTATGCTTGTATAGGTGTTTACCTACATAAATATGTACCTACTATTTTATATGAACACAATTATTAAAATTATTTATTTAGATAAATATATGAATTTATATATTATAAAATTGTATGTTCTATATAAATACCTAACCATTAATTTTAAAATAATAATATGAATACATTATATAGTGTGGTTATTCGTAAAAACTTTCTATATGAGCATTGAGCAAAATTATTGAAAATTACATATTGCAGGTATAGGTACAGGTATAGGTATAGGTACTTATCACTAATTTAAAAAAAAAATCTACGACGTCTAATTGAATAATCTTCTTGTTTGATAAAATTATAAATTAAAAATCCAGGGAAGCATTTCACACGTCGGGTAGGATATAGGTGGTGGAGGATGTTGGCCGATCTTCGGACAGGAATGACAGGATAAATTTCGGCAGTTTTATTATTTTGGATTCGAAAGCAATGATAAAATCATTGTATTCGATAAATACGATTCTGAGCGTTGCACACATTTTTTTTTGTGGGGAGGGGGAGGCAGAGAAATTAAAAAGAAACATCTTTGAAAAACAAACTGTAAGAAATAATTTGGTATCAAAAAAATATTTCATACCAAATATAATATTTTATCTCAGTAGATAGTGTAAACAAGAAGTTATATAAACATCTAATAAATTTTCAATTTTGTACAAAAATTACAAAATAAAAATGACCAATGTGTAAAAAATAATATTGTAAGTTAAGTAAATAATTTTTTAGTGGAGCCAGGAAGCTATTGGTTTAACATAAATATTTATTTTTATTTTTTAAATAAGATCTTTCTTATTTTGGAAATCAATAAGAGCGGCCCAGATATAGATGGTGGAAGTTTGTGAAGTCTGAGGAGAGGATATTGCTATTTTAATTTTAAAAGATATAAATCATTTCACTCAAAAATTAATCTATAAACGAAGTTATCGATAACACAATGTAAATATTTTATTTAGTTTTTCTTAACGATCAAAAAAACTACTAAGAAAATCGAATGTTGCATAGGTACTAACATTTTTTTTAAAAAGGTCTTCTAAATACAGATGATAAAAGTTTGTCCAACATCCTTATTGTCCTCGGATTATTATTTTAGTTTTGAAAGCATAACATTTCAAAATTATTATATTAAATTGTAGTATCTACATATCATATAATATTTTTTGAAAACAATAAACCTATTATATTAGTATTTATACATATATATATATATATATTATGTTTGTAATTTTTCAATGTAAAGAATAGTAGGTAGTATAGGTATTGATATTTAAAGGTGGGTAAGCTAATGGAAAAATTAGATAAGTCAAGATAAGTTAGCCTAAATTCCTTTAGTTAAAAGTTAACTAATAATGAATTTAATATGTTAGGTTTAAAGTTAAAATTGAGAAAGATATTAACTTGACTTATTTTAAAAAAAGTTTATTTTGAATTTCGAATTTAATATTTAAGGGCCAAATTTAGAAAATTTTTCTTAATTTATTGAACAACAAACCTTTCTACTATTTACTCTTTTTATTCAGTACCATACCAACGTAGTTCATACCATGACGACATCTTTTATACGCTAATTCCAACGACTAAAAGTCAAGTTAAGCCAACGATAATTTAAACTTGGTAAGTTCCTGATCATTCAATGAAGAAATTAAATAACTAATCGAGTTAAAAAGTTGAACAAAAATTAACTTTTTAACTATAGTTCATGCCGACCATTGCTGTCTTTCTGTGGTTCTTGAAAAATACAAATGACTTAAACATATTTTCGAGAAGTTATTATTTTCTATAGAGACTACTGCAGTCACTCATTTACGTGTATTAACACAAAGATGATGCGAAGTTAAAATGCCAGAAAAACTGCAAGCCATTCGATTTACTATTTAACGATTAAAATACATACTATACTAGGAAAATGAAAAATCATCTTTCAAAAGTATCATATTTAGAACGCGAATGCTATTTACCTATTGATGTATATAATATAAATATGTACCTACCCAAAAACTAGGACCCGAAAAGTGGATTTCAGAAAAAAAAAAACATCGCGCCTTTCAGAGTCTAAAAATTTTATAGACGTATTAATAATTTAGACATGCCACCCCCCCCCCTTGAATAACTTGAAATGTGAGGTCCCCTGGTGCAATGAACCGCCCGCACCGCTACGGCACTGAACGCGGTGAACATTATCATAATAATATAGTCATTATCATAATACCTATACGCTTATAGATAAAATTTAGGTATTGTCAGAAATAATCGCTGCAAAGGAACGAAAAACTGCACGAAATGCCTGCAAATGTATTCGTCGTACGATGGACGGACGTCATCGTATAATAATTATGGTTTTTAAAATCTACTAAAAGTAAAAACCGGCCAAGACTATATTATTATTATTATTATTATTATTATTATTATACCTGCAGTGTACTTTGATCGTGTAAAAAAATTTTTTTGAATAACTCGTGTGACGTTTTCTCTAACCAATACATATTACTATCTATTATAATATTATATAATATGCGTATGTATATATTTCAGTGTCGTAAAAACTATTTATTCGTTAAAAACAACATGGCGTTGTAAAAACAATCGATTGTTATTATTGATAATCCGCGTTTGTTCTATTTAAAAATTGAAATTTTCAATATTTACATCTACTCCAATCTTATGCGATACGACGGTGCCCGTAAAGGCTATACTCGTATATACCTCTAACAATAAAATATTATGTGCGCGGCCTATATAATATTTTGTATAATATATTGTCGGGGACAAATATTATTATGATTATTTATAAATTATAAAACTAATGCGCGCGTACCCGTGTAGTCGTATAGGTACGCTTTGTACACGCCTACGGGTATATATTTATGCAATATTAATGAGACGCCATTATGCCAATAATAAAAAGTCCGTGTACGGGGAAAAAAAAAAATAATAATAATAGTTATAATAATAATATAATGAAATAATTTGACACGCTTAACAATGGTAGAGGTTATAATTTAACTGATAAGAAAGCGGTTTTCGGGGTATAGACCGTCGTATACCTAGGTGTATTATAGGCCTCATCGATAGATAATAATGGGACGTAGAGGTATATATGGTATATACCTATAATACCACCGCACGCTGTAACCGCTACTCCGTAACCTGTGCTGTAAAAAACAAAAAAAAAAAAAATACGTACGATCGTTTTTTAATAGAACGTTATTTTCTGTACACACCGGCTACTGTTATAATAATAATAATAATAATAATAATATAATATCCCTCTAAACAATATATTATAGTGCGTGTACGTACGCGTATTGTTATATAAGCGAAATTACACGTGACTCATAATTTTTTTTACCGCATTAAAACATACATACGCTCAATAATATGCGTTTGTAATTGGAAACATTATTTCGAAATCCTGTACAATTCGTACATTTATCTGCGTATCCGTTATAAATACCGATTAATTTACAGGTCGGATTAAATAGAAATATTAACGATTGTATAGGTAATATAGGTAGGTATTTATATACTAAAACGAAAAACACGAATAGTCGGTACAAGGAGAAAATCATTTTTACGACTATTTATTCTGACGGGTTCAGTACGCGTACATCAGCTATATGGCCTATATAATAATAATAATAATAATAATAATAATAATAATAATAATGATTATAATATGTTATTGTCGTTATCATTATTATTGTTTTTAACGTCGACGACATTATAGCAATTATTATTATCAACATGTATACGTTCTATATACAAGTTCAATGTACGTGTGCGTCTCCTCGACATTTTACATGAAACTCGCCTGTATCAATAACCAAATAGGTAATAAATATACTTATCTGGAAACGTTCGATACGAATTCACTGCGCAAGCGACAACAACACAAATTTCAATAAAATAATAATATATTACCCATATTATTATAACGATATTGCTCAACACTTTTAAACAGTTAAAAACACCAATGGAAATTCGACATTGAATGAAGGCATTAAATAAAATAAAATAGAACACTCCATAATTAAATATTTTAATAATTACAGATGTATTTTCGCACAATTTTATTTCCGTCGTGTTTTTATTCAAATCTGTTGTAGTTACACTATAATTGACACAGTTCGTATGAATTAACCTGTGCTATTGGTGACGCTGTTATCTACACTTCCAACATTCTTCCATGATATTAAATGACAGAAAATTATATTTAGGAATGTTATTATCACGGACTAAGATAGTATGGACTGGAAAGGACAAGGAAGGCGGGTGATAGTGGTGCGATTACATTTTGTTATGGTGAACTAGTAAGTGGAGCGATAATTTATCATGCGATCCTAACGAACATATTATGCCATACCACACAAACGTAGCATGTAGTCTGCACAATATGAATATTATGTTGTCAAAACTATAAACTAGGCGGCGTTTTAATCGCATAAATTCCCCCACCTTGATATTTACCGTAACAATTTGTCTGCACGTATTAATCCGTCGTTTCCAGTCCATACTATCTTAATTCGTGATTATAATCGTGGCTAAATAACTATGTATGACAACAACTTTGTGATACGCAGGTATGATTTTTTCTTCCATGGAATTGGTGTCCGGTCAAGCCCGGATTAAGATAATTTAAGGCCCCATTGCTCCAATATAAAATAAAATTTCCATAATGTATAATTTAATTTTAATTTTAAAAAACTACAAAATTACAATTTTTTTCTTGCTTTACACTTGGCAAACTCATTTATCATATTATCAATATTTATTATTTCTAAAATATCATTTTCAGATGCCAATACCATAAGTGCTGTTAAATTATCCTGTGAACTGATTGTTCTGAATTATGTTCCATTATAATTTTGGTGATTAGATACAATTTTTTTTTTTTTTTTGTACGACAGTACTCTTTCTTGTTACATTATCCTAGTGGCCCTAACAATATTGTTAAGTACATGAAATTTATTGTTTAATTTTCATTAATGTTTATTTTAATAAAAGTGTTTTGTTTCTATACCAATAAGTAATATTTATTTTCTTGATTAATATTTAAAAATTAAAGCGATTGTAATTTATTGTATACCTACAATCGCTGTTTTTTTTTTTTGTACTTAAATCACGGAAGTCTAAAAGGTACTACCTACCCAATATTAACCCAGAATTTAATTCTTTTTTTTTTCTTTTTTATCCTACGTATATATCTTTATCTAATTATGTAATATACAAACGTTTTTATTATTCTTGAAACTCGTATCATTAAAGTTTAATGTTGAAATACAGTATTAATTTTATTAACAACCTCTGTTAAATTCAAAAATTCACAAAGTAAAATATAACTATAATAGGTATATATAATATCCGATACCTAACTGTTATAGGTAGGTAGGTATTTTCATATATCGGAAATATCATAAAAATTGCCTATACAGAACCCCTTAACAATCGGGCGTGTAAGCATCCACTTAAGAAAAAAAAATATTTTAAAAATGTTTGTGTCTGAAATAAAAATAAAACTCACGTTATTATTATTTTAAAGAACGAAGGTGAAGTACGTTAAATGTGATTTACTGTATGACACTGCGCATATGGTGGCGTACATATAAAGATAAGTTTTTAGGATTAAACTTTCCTCGAGTGTAAAAAATAAGGAGAAAGGAAACTGATTCAAATGTTATAATAATGCATGTGATTATAATCTGCATGTGTCACAGATTATACCTATTAAGAAATAATATTTTATTTGATGAAATACGAATGTGCATAAAAATTGTTTTCCCGCAGTAGAAACAAAATATTGTTATAGATTATTTCCCCACCAAATCGTGGTATTTTTTTACGAATTTTAGTAAAAACGTCCAAACTAAATAAGTTATAACCAAATGTAAACACAGAACCTCTTGAAAATCGGGCGTGTAGCGTCCTCTCAAGTACGAGTTACTCTGATTGAAAACGTATTATTTGTTTAATATATATATATATATTTTTTTTTTACAATTCGAAGATGGGTTAAATGATTATTGATGTCTCTCTCCATTTTTCCCTGTCGCCTATATCTCTTTTTAGCTCCCTGTGTGTTCCTACTCCGGTATTTTCCATTACTTGCTTTGAGAAAGGTGTTATAGGCCTTCCTCTTCCTGGTTTGTCTATTTTTCCCTTCGTTATGGCGGTTATCCAAGGGCTATTCCTATTATTAAGTGTCCGATCCGTGCTTTTCTTCTCAATCTCAGCGTATTCCATATTGATTTTTGAGTATTCATTTTCCTAAAAACGTCAACATTTTTCACCTTTACTGTCCGTGGAAGTTTTAACGTTTTTCTCCAACACCGCATACTTCAAAATCTTCTATTTTGGCTTCTCAGCTTTCGGCACAGTCAGAGTCTCTGCTCCACACAAAGCTTTTTATAAGTGATTTCTCTGTGTCCAGACCTACTGTATTTGAACTAAAAAGTTTTCTCTTTCCTATATATTAGACTTGTTTGGCCTACGCTATCCTATACATTCCTGTACATACCGTGTCGTATATATAATAAAATATGTTATTAAATTGAAAAAAATATTTTGTTTAAATCGACCATTTTGATTAACGATAATGGGCGCGTTTGTTCTATGAAGAAGAAATGAACGCAAAATAATTATAATTTGATTTAACAAAATATTTGTTAATTCAAATGAATTTGTATTCAATTGGACGATTTTACCCAAGACATTGTTAAATCAATAATATATACGTTTTGTTATTTTACTGTTAAATATTAACAAATATTTTATTTCTAAATCAACGAACATTTTATCGGACGTACGTTAACAATATACCTACCGTATTTATTAAATTAATCTATATTTTCTTTATTGAAATCGTAGCTATATATAGTGATGCACAAAGCAAGACCAAGACCATGGCAGTCTTGGTCTTGGTCTTGGTCTTGTCTACTCAGTCTTGGTCTTGGTCGTGTTGACTCAATCTGGGTCTTGGTCTTGGTCTTGTTGACTCAGTAGAAATCAGTCTTGGTCTTGGTCTTGGTCTTGGTCTTGATCTTGCAAAATTCATGCAATCTCGATTTTTTTTTTTTTGCCAAAGTTATAAATAAGAATAAATAATTTATTTATACGTACACAAGGGGGGTACAGGGAGCAATGGGGGTAATTCCCCCCTCCATTCACAAAAAATAATTAGATACCTGTGTAGTTGACTGTTTTCGATAACACCGAACTTTCAAGAAATAGTAGAATATCTGTTTACCCATATATTCGATAAACGATAATCATTTCCAAAAATATTACAATGGGATATTGATGATTGCATTACGAGAAATCTGTAGATTTGGTGTGAAATTATAAATAATGTATACCAAGAAAAAAATGTAATAAATAACGTATTTAATTAATTAATTTTTATTTTATTTAAAAGCAAGACTTGCAAGGGTCTTGCAGTCAAGTCTTGGTCTTGCATAAATTTTTATTTCAGTCTTGCTATGAAATAGTAAAATCTTGGTCTTGGTCTTGCTAGCTCTAGTACAGTCTTGGTTTTGGTCTTGGTCTTGCAAAAATGCAAGACCAAGACCAAGACCAAATTTGCCCATCACTATAGGCGTCAGTTATTATAATATTATGGTACCTACTTTAGACGACTATACTTAGTAAATGTCATAAAACAAACATCACATGACGTACTTGTATGAATACACTATACACGATGAACTTAACTTTCCGACACCATACAGTACTATACACTTAACTGGTAATATCATTGATTCAAATATATAATATGTATATAATTGCGTTTAATCAATGGTAATACGTTAAAATATGGTAGTGTTGTGTACACACTAAATGCTAAAAATTTATAACACAACAAAATAACTTTATTTATAATTTTTTTTTACAATTTGATTTCATTTCAATGGGTATACGTATATAATAATTCCCATATATTTCCAACTTGAAATCTCGTGTGTTAGATATCCAACCAATCTAAAAAAGACGTATTAAAATTTCACTTCACATTTGACTGCAATATTACTATTTAAATTGTTTACTTCGCCGGATGTCGTAATAGGAAAAGGTGGCAAACTTCTAGGGTCTGCGGTTAGATTGTTTCTTATCATCATGGCCTTTTTCTCATCACTGCTGTAATTTTCCTTCACCGCTTTTAATTTTTCATTTCTTTCTCTTTATATATAGATGATTAAAAAGTATGTTACAAAAAGAAAAACGAATAATATTAAAAATACATTTCTTATATTCTATAGGTACTTATTTTGGGTCAATATCCAATCCCATTTTTTAGGCCACTCATCGAAAGCTTTTTGTTCGTATTTACAGCGGATTTTAAAATTCGTGTCATCATTTACAGATATTTGTGGTCTATTCATAGATATAAATGTGACAACAAATATTATTCATTAAATACAGTTAGCAAAAAGACATTATTGTTCGATATCGAGTACACAAAACTATCTATTTATTAATATTAGTAACTAAGCATTGAAAATATTATAAACGAAATACATTTCATTATTAATTCAAACAGATTATGTATTATTTGGTGTAATAAACCACAATATATATTATAACGTCAGTATAATAGAGCAATAAATTTCATAATTTTATCAGGCTGGGGGTAGACACGGCGTTTTTCCGTCGCGAATATCCGCCGCGCCAAAGGTACAAAAATTACATATCATTTGAGCCAAAATTCGTAGGAAATAATCGCCAATCCAATATTATATACCTGTTATACCCAACATATGACAAAAGTGCCAAAATTAAAAATTAAAATATTAAGTAAATATAAATTTAATAAATCGGTTGATTTTTTAATCTCACTTTTTTCACATATTCTATTCGATCTACGTATTTCACCATCCTGGTATTTCGATATAGTTCTAAATTTAATATCTGTCGTTTGTCTGATATTTAATATCTATTAACCGTGGCACATGGTCAATATACTTATAGGATAAGGTACTTATAGGATTTTGGGGCTTTCGTACGATACGATCTTTTTTTTCTTATCTCATTTTGACGCTAATTATGTCTTCCACCACCGTCGCGAATTTCGTTTTTTAAATCGCAGCGAATATCCGCCGCGTTTTTATATTGTATTCGATAATACAATAATTTCGTATAGGTATTGTTTTATTAATAATATGCATATACCTACCACTTACTACAAGTGTTTAATATTATTGAACGAATTTTAATTTTATATAATTTCAATTATTTTTTACTATTATTATATTATATTATATAGGTACCCGTCTAAAGTGTAGGTTTCAACGACACGTATTTTGGGCTTATAAATCGTATTTAGGTTTGTCGTAAATAATTTCGTAAACGTTATTTATTGGTTTTTTCCGATTTCGTATAAATACATTCAAAAAAAGTACGTATATGGCATAAAAGAAAACAGATAAATATATGTGCTATAGTGCTACTGTCACACAACACCTATGATAAATATTAAATACGTTTTTACCCATATAGATAGTATTTATACATAATTATAATAAATTATAAAAATATTTATTATTTATGTTTTTACCATCACATGGAAATGGGAAATGATTTATTTAATCATAATGAAATAATTGAACAATGACTGTTTCTGTATGTATGTATTGTTTAACCATACATTTTATACAATAATTATGGCATATTATGTTCACATACAATATTTTAAAATATTGTAAAAATAAAACGACCGAATATCGCCGAGTGAAAACGGCGTGTAGGTCACGTCAAAGTGTTAAAATTCCCTGCCCACGCATCGAAAACTAAAAATTCTCCTTGTATTTTTGTACTTAAAGAATTAATCAATGTAATAGAGTGATAATATGATTTAGCAATTTAGTCTTTTAATAATATTAAATTTGAAAATTAGTTTGTACATATCCGTGCATTTTAGTGGTGTCAAATGTAGGTACCTAACTGTAAAAAAAAAAAAAAAATTGATAGTTGTATTCAAATTTGTATAAAACTAAAATCTAATCTCAGAAAACATAATAAGTAATTAGAATAAGTTAGTGGTGAATTTATGGAGGGAGGATTTGGTGGATGAATTCTCCCTTAGACTCGGGGTTTTTTTTATGGAAATATATAGTAAAATGGAAAAATAAAAGCCAAAGAGGGTGGGATAATATATATACCGAGTAATTGTGATTTTATTAATTTTAAAAAGTAACGTGCTCAAGACTGTATAATATATTATATAAATGGTTTGTAAAAATACCTACAAAAAAATCATTATTATGAACATGAAATTTGTGAGAATAATAATGTATAAAATGTAGGTACCTACATATTAATATTTAAAAATCAAGATTGTAAAGTGTACGTTCTTCACACAAAATTAAACTTAATTTACATTTTTTTTTTGTATAAAGTTAACTTGGAGTTAACATATTCAGTTTTCAAAAAAAATAACTTGCTAAGTTAAAAGTTAATTTAAAAAAAAGAAACGCGTTAAGTAATTTAAATTAAAATTAATTAAAATTTTTAACTAAATTTTAACTTTTAACTCGTTAATGCACAACCTTGCTAAATACCACCCCTACGAAAGTGCGATGTTAAATGCAATAGTAGGTATATATTTAAAAACAAAATATTGTCTGTGTTTGTTTACAAATGATGAAAACTCTCTGATTTTATGAATTCTTTTTTTTCGGAAATTCCTTGAGAGTTGAGAGTATACGCAGTATACCCATTGATTTTTCAAAAAAAACTCTGAGATATTATACGTTGTATATTATATAGTATACCCTATGGGGGCACTACTGGACATAACATTTTACATTAAGTATATAGAATACACTACGTTCTTAACAACCAAAATAATAAATTATATTAAAATAAATCTAATGATTTTATCGTTATAATATTTTAAACATTCTTTAATAATCCAAAGTTTTAACGATTATTAAAATCAATACTAATCTCGCAGATTTTCCACAGCATTATTATAATACTATTATAATATAATATTAAATTTCTAGCCTCAGATAATAAAAGTCTAAAGTTTTACTTCATACTATTTATTTAATATTATCTATTATAATTTACTTATTTATAACATAAAATTAAGTTTATATTGTAGGTAGTATACTGTATAATATGTTAACAAGAATCTGGTATCTAGTATTTTTTATTGAATATGATTTTGTATCTCTATTCTATGTTTTACAAACAATATTAAAACATAGAATTCTGATAGAAAAAAACCATATTCAATTATTGTTTTATACGACTTTCATTCGAGTAATTTAAAATTTTAATTAATTTATTCCTATTAAAGGTTATTATACAATTTTTATAATTTTTTACTTTTATCGACGTTCATAAACTGAGAGTAAATTATCATAAAACAATATAGAACCAGATTTATAAGTAAATATTTTACGAAAAAAATTTATAAATTCAAGTTATGATATAAATATGTTTTATTGTTTTAAGAATACATATTCTACTATCGAAATAAATAAAAATCTCAACACGAAATTTATTGATCAAAAATAAAATGGTATTATGTATTTTTGATATAATATCATAAGTAGGTTCCTACAATAGTAATTGCTGAAAATTTAAAGGTTTTAACCAATACTTAAATCGGACAAATTGAGTAAGGGGTATTCTTAGATTTTAAAGTAATGAGGATTCTCTCAAACTACGAGTAGGTATTTATCTCGTACGATGTAAAAATAATTATTAAAGAGGCTTTTAAAATATTAAAAAAAATAAAAAGGAGCTCAATCTCAGGTCATTTCTTTCCCATTTCGAGTAATGTTTTATTCATTTTGATTCCGATTCAGTTATTTAGAATAAATGTTTTTCTTGTTTTACCTAAAATTAAAATTAAAATTACCAAAATCATTCTGACAAAAAATTCTACGTAGGAGCTGACTGATTAAGTCGAAATAGAAAAAATGTATGGATACAATTCAAAGACAAAACCATTGAATACAATATAAGATATAACCTATTATAGTACTGATATTATACGGCCATTGTCTATATAATGTAAAAAGTTAACACCATATTATTCGTATTATAAAGATTAAAATTATTTTTAATGTTTAATGTATAATTAGTAGCACATATAATTTGTTTAACTAATTACCATTAACCAATAATCAGTATGCAGTGACTCAATTGTCTGATAAATAAATAACAAATATTATGATAATTAATTTAACGCTACACTGTGCCGTAATCAACAAGTTTTGCACTGATAACACAAACGAGCCCTAATAACTGTAAGTAATCAAAATATTTTACGAACCACGCCATTACGCGATCAAAATTAAAATACTTATGAGGAAAATCATTTTGAAAAATATGGATGTATCGAAGAAAAACGGCTGTAATTAACCGTGTATAAAAATATAATGTAAACATGGAGTATAAAAAAAAAAATATATATATATATATAGGTATATTTTGTTATGTATTTTATCTGTAAATAATAAAATAACAATAGTTGTATAAATTTAAAAAGTTTGAATTTGAAAAATCAATATAGCAATCATTAGAGAAAAATCGTATCGCCTGTTGAATGATTGAAATGCTCTATAGCTGTATTGATAAAATACAAGTATAAAAGTGTGAAGTTTGTTTAATAACGATCGGAAATGTTATTAAACGTGTATAAACGTATATTAATACATTTTTTTTTTTTTTATAAACGTTTTTGCGTACAGAGTTGGGCAGTATCACAGATACAATTATTGTTTTATGTATAACCATACAATATTGTATCCAGATAAACTTTATCCGGTATCATGAATCTTGTGTCCAGGGTCGGATCGGTACACCGGGATACCGGGAAATTTTCCGGTGGGCCGGTGATTATAGGGACCGCTTCTATATAAATCTATATCAATATTATAGTCGATATAGGTACATAAGGTAGTCAATAAGGTATAATATGCTTGTCAATGATGTACATGAAAAAACAAATTGCTTAATCTTACCAGATAAAAAAAAAAAATGTTAAAATATCCTATACATTATTATATATCACAAAATAAGTCAAATAAATGTATTCTGTGCATATTATGTTATAAAATATTATACATTTATCAGAAAATCAATTTATTGCTTTTGACAACGACAACTTGTTTATAATTGGTATGCGTGTTACCAAGCAACAAGTTTCTATGAGTTATTAATATATAGTAAGCTATAATCACATTGGACCAAAGCGGACTGGGCCCTCGGCTATAGTCCTCAGGAGTTCATATTCAACAAATAACAATGATAATATTTAAAATCTTTAAAGTTCTAAACGATAGATTTGTTTTTGACGTTTGTAGGAGTACCAGTTTAAATTTATGTGCATTAGACATACAGTAGGTACATTTTAGACAAAATTTGGGTATGTTCAAGTTTACATTTATTTTAAAACATATAATATTCCCATTATCATTAAAACACCGAGTATTCCATATTCCAGATTTTACGATTTATTTCCACTTACTCGACTCCAATACGTAAATGCGTCATAATTGGATCTTTCAACATTTATTGCTTTTTTTCCAAATTAGATTATAAATTTTCTTCGAAATCAAAAATTTTAGTTGGCAATTGATAGAGTACCTACATAATTAATTTTTAAAAAACTAATATTCTTTTGATTTTTGTGACTTTATTGCTACTATTCATATTTTTTACGTAATATGTAGGTACCTACCTAACCCCAAGTTATTACATTTTTTCTTTAAACTATAAACAGATATTTTTTCGCTAGAAAAGGCCACAACATAATTCATTATTATTTAGGTACCTGTTCTCTCTAACTTTCCAAAATTAATTAATTTTTAAATTGTCTGTATGCATTTTTGAGCCCAAATTTTGAGTTTAAGGACTGAAATTCGTATAAAACTCTATGCACATTCACAAGTCGTAATTTTATCACAGTAAAAATTATAATAGACGATCTAAATTTCTAACGATATTTTAATTTTGCATTACCTTTTTGGAAATATTTTGTATTTTTTATTAGCTATAATTTTTTATTAAATAATATATTTTAAAATGATTTTTAAGGTATTGGACGGACTGATGTTTTGTGGGATTTTACCCAAAGGCAAGAATAAGCGAGTTTTATTTGATTAGCGTATTTTATTTCACGTGTCACTTTAAATTTATAGGCAAGGCAAATCGTCCATATAGAAATCATTTTTTATTATTTCGGCGGCGTGTGGATAAGTTGTACATTCGTGTTCCGCTATTTTATGTAGACAACCTATCGCCAGAAACGATGCAGCGATCGTCCCGTAAGTTACGGTATTTAACCGATAGGTTTTTATACTTTGATTTACATCAGGACGCCATAAAATTAGCTGGTAGTCTCGATGGCTGTTTTCTATTTGAACCTGGCGGTATACATTTGTTTAATGTCCGCGGTTAACGCAATTTATGTGTGCGAAACCGAGCTAGTAAAGTGACGAGTTCTTCCTGTATCACAGGGCCTTTCAATAGCACATCGTTTAGGCTTAAATTCGAAGTTGTTCGACAAGTGCCGTCGAATACTACCCGTAATTTCGTTGTCGTGCTGTGTTCTTTAAACACTGCGTGATGCGGTAAAAAATAATGTTTGGTGTTGTGATACGTATCAACGAGTGACATGTGACCTAGGTTAATATATTCATCTATAAATTTGGTATAATTGTTTTTTAATTGTATATTTGTATTTAGACGTCGCTCTAACGCTAAAAACCTACGCAAAGCTATGTCTTTCGATTCACCTAGATTTATAACAGTTTCTCTAAACGGTAGGCTAACGATAAATCTACCATCTTCGTCCCTCTTCACGGTTTTATCGAAGTATTGTTGACATAATTTTTCTTCCAGCGTATATGTTTTCTCTGGCATTATTTCTTCGGACTGCCAAAATCTTGATATTTTTTCTTCTAAATTATGCATATTATTTTCGTCAGCACACGCGATGAATGACTGAGTCGACCTGTCTAAGTTTTTCGCGGTATTGGATACTTGGCCACTTATCACCTAACCAAGACGCGTTTCTATAAAGTGTACGTTATTTTTTACTGGTTGAAAACGACCTTCTCCCAATAATTCGAAAAACACTGATGCTCTCAATATTATATCTATTTTTGAGGTTTATAATATTGCGGATCGGCTAGTTTTATATTTTTTGGTACATTTATATTCAATTGATCGATACGCAATAACGGAATATTATTTGTTAATTTTGGTAACAATAGAAATCCAAGTGTTATTTTATAATTGGATATCAACGATTTAATTATTGCATTTGCCGCGCATGACGATTTTTGCGACGACTGTCCTATGCCGGTGATCGAACACGATATTTTTGTGCGTCTTAATTTTAACGATTGACATATTTCTTCGGTCATAAAATTGTTTTGTGAACCGGAATCTAATAATACACGGCACATAACAGATTCATTATTTTCATTGCATACTCGTACGATTGCCGTAGCAAGTAATACAGATGCGGTTGTATCACCTCTGGATGCATGAGCATTTATTGACACCGTAGGACATTGACCTATATTTGTATCAGCTGGATCGTTGTTATCGCCGGACGAATTGTCTTTTGTATCATTCTTTTCGTCGTTATCCGTCTTTTTCGTATAGTGTAATAATGAATTATGCGGGCGCGAACATATCGAACACCGACGAGATTGACATTTTGTACCTATATGAGAACGTAAACAATTTTTACATAGCCTTAGGTCATTGACCTTCTTTAAACGACTATTTATAGGTAACGCTAAGAATGACGGACAGCGACATATAATGTGTGATATATAACCCATACAGTTATAACATTTTATTTCGTTCGTCGTAACCAATGCAGATGACTTATTTGGCCATTTTTTTGCTGTTGAACTTCCTGTCTCGGTTGTCTTTGCGTTCCTACCATTCGATGATTCAATTGCCTCTAATATCAGGAATCGGTTTTGTAAAAACTCTAACAACTTTTCAACTGTAGAAATTTCTGTTTTTGACGATGTTGTTTCCCATTCTCGTAAACTTTCTTTATCAAGTTTTATTGTAATTAAATGAATTAGTATTGCCCCCCCCCCACGACTTGGGTTGAGCCCCTAACATTTGTAAAGCATTAATATGACCATTTACCGTGTCTATTAGTTGACGTACTTGTGCAGACGAGTCCGTAGTAACGGGTGTCAAATCATATAGTGCCCGAGTATGATTTTGTATTAACACTTTTTTGTTGTTATACCGAGACGTTAAAGTTTGTCATGCGATTCTGTAATATTCTCGGCACTTGTTTCTAAACACTGTAAACTTTTTTCGGCCTCACCCCCCAATGATGAGCGTAGATAGAAAAATTTCTGAATATCAGATAGGGTCTCATTATTATGAACTAATGCGGTAAATATGTCATTAAATGCTGACCATTCAGCATTTGTACCCGTGAATTTTGGTATTTTCAACGCAGCCAATTTCACCGCTGGTGCCAACGATATATTAAACGACGGAACGTGATTACTACCGGTAGCACTATTGTTAAATACGTAATCTCCTCCACTTCGTACATTAATGCAATTTTCCGTGAGATATTCTTCCTTAATTAGTTTTTCACAGTTTGACAGAGTTTTGAAATATAATTCTTCAACTTCTCCACGATATTTTCCCCTCCTCCGTTATACTAGTAATTTCCTGTCTGAATCTCGTCAAAAGACGCGAATATTTCTTTTAATCTATCTTTACGGGCTTTTACCTGGGTAATCTCAATGCTCTCTTTAGTTTCTTGCGTGTAGTTTAAAATACGCGTGATTTGACCTTTCAACATACCACGACGATTAATGAGCAATGTAGCGTCCGTCATTTTATAGATAAGTAATTTTTGTTATGATAACAGATAAGCCTATATTGCTGTTAATACATTGACACTATCTAACGCTAATTATGAAATTTCACAACGAGTAACAGGCGAACGACTATTTTTACGAATTTAGGTTTTTCTATTTGGTAACGCAAAACGAGAATAATATATGTACCTTTATTATTTATACCACCTATGACAACTTGCCTAAAGAGTTCGAGATTTGAGGATTCGTGAATAGGCAAACAAATAATAAAAAAAAGGAATAAACAAAACGTCTGACCTGTATTGATTTGACTGCTTATGAGTACAATTTGATGATCCACTCTGAGATTTCGACCGATAAACGACGATGATGATTTGATGGGTAAACCTGTGATCACAAATTTGACGTACGAACCCACGACATTGATTATTTGAGTGGTACACGAATTACAGGAATCACACAAAGATTATGTGTTACCTCGTGGATGAAGACGATATAATGTTATTACGATCACTTTTCGAACTACCGACGCACGATGCACAAATTTTTAAAATAAATTACTCGCTATATTCGACCGTAAGACGAGAAATATGTATATACGAATACCGAAAGAACGAACACGTGCGCACCTTTTTATACGAGTACGATTCGAAAAGCACGTGAGTCGACTTTGTATTTCACGTCGATGTAAACGATTATTATTATTTAACGTTTCGCGAAGAACAATCCGGACGAAGGACCATATGGACGGACTGATGTTTTGTGGGATTTTACCCAAAGGCAAGAATAAGTAAGTTTTATTTGATTAGCGTATTTTATTTTACATGGCAATTTAAATTTATACGCAAGGTACAGACTAGCGGCAGTTCGACACGGACTTGAGACCGTTACCTTGACGACTACTACGCTACCGACTTCTTATCGGCATATACAGTCGCCGAGACCAGTGTGTGACCAACATGGGGTGAAATATAATGTGGACTGTAAAAACATTATTAGCTACTAAAGCTATCGAATTGAGCTGAATATCGAACACATGGGTTTCAAAAATGTAGTGATAAAAAGGAACAAAAGAAAATTATCTAAAAAAAAAAAGTCAGAAAAGAATAATAAAAGAATAATTTTATGTCCGAATTAGTCAGGAGGTGCTATACCGCTTATGTCTATGCTTGCTGGATTATCAGCTTTAGATAGTTTAGCTTCAGGTGCCTCACCTTTATACAGTACTATGAAATATTCATGAAAAAATAGTATTGGTTTATACCTAAATTATCATATTGGCAAAAGTTTATATTTGAATAGAAAAGGTTCTATGAAAAATAAAAAAGATATTAAGAAAAAAAACTAATTGAAACGCTATCTGATAGAGCTCTCACAATTCAAGATATTATATATTACGCTGCAAAGTTAAAAATTAATCATTTCCAGGGAGTGTTTTCACGTGATGTTTTACCAAAAAAGCCGTATGATGTGGAATGTGCGGTAGTAAACTTGGATACATTATCAGGTATTGAGAGTCATTGGGTAGCATATCATAACTATAAAGACACAGCTATCTGCTATGACAATTTTGGTGATCTTGCACATCCGATTGAAGTTCAAAAATATTTTAAAGGTGTAATATTTCATATAGTTATACAAATTATCAGAATTATAATACATTTATTTGTGGTTATTTATGCATTAAATTTTTACAATGCGTTAATCAATCACTTTAATTTTAGCAGTTTACATCGTTAACTGCAGATTATTTCCATCCATAAATATGAATAAAAAGTCTCAAATATCGTTGCTTCGTTTACCGACTTATAATACTTTTCCCAATATAAATAAAACAAATAACTGAATGAGAATATATACATTATATACACATTAGATGAGGATGGAAAAAGTTTCCGAAATGTAGATATAGAAATTATGAGTGGTTGTTATGAAATTGAATATATTAAGGATGTAATTTTAGGTCTTCTCAAAATCGAAAATGAAGAGTATAAAACAGGTATTGAATTTGATATGTGGGTTAATGAACATCAATTTAGATGTCACATTAAATGTAATAAGAAAATAGATTTTAATATTGAAAACAGTTTAGCATCGGCATTAGGATATTATAAGCAACATTACTTTAGTTCACACGGTAGAACTCATCGGTCAGAGAGAATAGTTAATATAAACCATATTAATTCTATAAAAGTAATGTGTGATATAGCACAAGGCTCATGCAGTAACAATAATCCCTTTCATTCAATTTATGATTTTTTTCCGAGCGGAAGAATATTAACAAAAGTG
>JAIPRL010002536.1:0-22419 GCA_025469235.1 Pemphigus obesinymphae
TAATGGCGAGTGATATGAGGAAGGTGGGAGTAAGTGAAGAAGATGCGGGAGATAGAGTTAAGTGGAAGTGTAGGACCAGGGTGGCCGACCCCAAATAGTTGGGAGTGAAGGCGAAGGAGAAGAAGAATTCATTAAAATACATATACTATGATAATAATATCGTCTATATATATGTATTTGGTAATATGTCGATTTACTCTAATATTGAAAATGTCAAAGTTGTGTGATACAAATTCCGAGCGTAAATTTCGTGTATTATTATCTGTTGGTTAGACGGAGACGGCAAATACGGGTATTTAAATCACGTCCTCTAAATTGTAATTATAGCCCACTCCCAAAATTTAAAACTGAAATTGAGCCCATGTGCATACAAGTAAGTATTGCCCTGCACTATTGATATGCACTTGTTATGTTCATTTTGAATGCTCCCATGTACGAATATTGTATATTTGACCAATATACATTAGCTCTAGAATATTATATTCCCAAATATAAGTTAAATTTGTACGGCCAGCCATTTTAATAACCATCATGTAACACCGCACAGCCAGTCGTGTGCAAACAAACCATTTCAGTTTCAGCCAAACATTTGCAGTTTTTTGACTTGACTAGGACTAACAGATGTGCTTGTAAAGCCTCCCAGACGATTATAGTCACCAGTGGCCAATGTCGACCATACACACCTGCAGTTTTATATAAAGCCGCAGTTTTATCACCTGACAAAAATATTATCACCCAACATGATTGTTGTTGTTCGATTTTGATTTTCCTCAATAATCGATATAAATATTATAATCGGGTAAAAATAAATAAATGCGTAATAAATGATAGTAAATAATAATGGTTGGTACAGTTTAACAAGTAATAATATTAAGAATATTATAATATACCTAATATTTTATATTAGTATTAACGGGCGCATTTGCGGACTAGCGATCCGGGCCAGTCCGATCCTGGCACTAACTAGGCTAGAAACAAAATAAATGCAGTATTTTAGATTGACAGTAAAGGGATAATATGAATTATTATTTTGTTATTTTTTAATTTTTTTCGACTCATCTCTATTAAAATTAAAAAATATATTTTAGGTACCTACTTAAATTTATTTATTATTTATTGGATTTTATTTCATTATAATATTTTTATTTTTTCGACCGTAATGATATTGCCTGAGTATAAACATTCGATTAATTGATAGTCCATAATTTCAAATCGTAAATGTTTGAATGCGAATAATTCCATGACACGGGCACCAAATTTTTACGGGACTATATCGGTTTTAAACATATATTTGGTCTAGGAAATTATTCATGCGTGCTTTTCATATAGGTGTGGATCGGTAATGACTGTTTGAATGTCCATATAATGATTATTTTAACTAATTTTATTTTTATTTAGAAATAATATAACTCTTTTTTTTTTTTTTTTTTCGTCGATATCTGATTATATTATTTAACCAGAATACTTGGCAGTTGACATAAATATCTGAAATAATATCAACAATTTTTCTATAAAGTAAAAATAATAATTTGAAGATTGTGTTATGAATATTTTTATTACAAGTACCTATCTATAATAATAATGTTAAAATACAGAGTGATTCCAAAGTTTCTTTTTACGTGCTCACGCTTCACATTACGCTAGTACATTTCAGTGTTAATGAATATCAAGTTTATTAATTAGTATTTAGTTAATAAATTAATAAATAAATTAAATCTTCTAATTTATGAAATGTAGATGAATCAGCTGTTTCTGACTTATACACTCGGAATACCAGATTATACAAAATCGGGACTAAATTGGATTTTAAATATAGATTATTGATTCATGATTTTTGGATATGTTCTATTATTTTTCAAAATTCAACCAATGACTCACAATATTTGAAATTTCAAGTACAAAACTCGATTTTGTAATGTTAGGCGTATTTTAGATAAAGATAATTGGTACTCCCGGTATTTTGCAGACGTTGTGATGTCAGATGTATATATTAGATTTACCATATACCTATTAATATTTACCATATTTACTAGTATATACCTACGTATATGTTTAGTATATATTTTTGAAGTGGTTCAAACCCTCAAATTCTCCTCAAGTTATGTCTATAGCAATACTAGGTATAATATTTATTTAAAAATTACAAAACGACAAAGATACGCATATTCTGTAATATAATTTCTATTAAATATCACTCATCATCAATTGATACTTTTGAGATGTCACATGTGACATATATTTCACTTGTCACAAATACCTATTGTTACAGTATAAATATTACAAATTATTAATTTTTTTTTCTTTTGACTTTCAAAACTTATGAATTGTTAAATGTCTAAAATCGAATACTAGACACGATTTACGCATATATGCAGTTTTATAATTTCGGTGTGACTACACGTCATGAATTTTGTTTGCGTTTGTCGTGTTTTTCACTTTTCCCCGCGTCAGGTCAATAATTTCGTTTTGAACTCTTGGCTTATTATAATATAATATAGGGGAGAGTGCTTATATATATATATATTATGTAGGTATATCCGTATTTTAAGTATATCACTGTGATGTCACTTTGAAACTTTTAGGCCGATAACCTCAAATATAAATTATATTTGTATTATATGTACGGGTTTCTACGAACGAAAGGGTGCGTGTGCATCATTTATAGACATGTATAATATTATTTATACATACACAGAAACATACACACGCAAGCAATGGATAGGTATATATTATATACAGTGTGTTCGAAATTGCACCACTGCACACTTTTATCCTGAAAAACTAGAACACGTTTTCACCCCCTTCCCCCGGGATAAAAATATGTGAACCAACTTTGGCCTAAATTAAAATTAAAAAAATCATAATTTTACAGTCTGGGTAAATTTCTTTAACAGTTGCCTACTTACTTTATGCATATATTTTTCGAAATTAGATTAAAAAAAAAATTCAATGAACAAATGCTGCTACTATAACTTTATTTTATGCCGATTTACTTTAAAGCTGAACAAGACGCTACATCCGTATTTGCTTCCTCTGTCAATTAACAATATAGAAAATATACGTTCGGCATTCTTATTACGACTTCGTGAGTTAGAGTAAATTTACCTATTACAAAATGAAGTATTTACAAGATTATTATTTATGCCGAAGCGACGTCTCTTTTTTTTCCCGAAATTTGAATATATGTATAATAATAATAACATGTACCTATATTCTTTTTAAACTCTAATCATTTACAGATGTACGTAATTTTTATTAAAATTAAAATTTTGAAAAAAGATGACGTTACGGCATAGTGCATAGATAGTAATATCGTCCATACATTTCGTAATAGGTAAATTTACTCCAATATTCGAACTGACGAAGTTGTAATAAGAATGTCCCGGACATATATATTTCCCATATTGTGAGTTGGTTATAGACAGAGAAAGGAAATGCCGGTGTAGCATCCCCGCGTCATTCTGCGGTTAATTTTAAGGAGTCCCGTGTACAGGAAATTTTCAAATAAAACGAAATATTCGTATGTGTGTATAAATTAATATTAGTGTGTACCCGTGTAATGACATTACAAGCATTGTACACATCGATATGCGTAGTTGATTGTCGACGTTTCACGAATTTTTTTTAAATTTTACTCAAAAGTGCGAAATGTTTTGTCCGTCGTAGCGGTTTATCGTATTGTTCAATTGGGATTTGGAAAACAGATTAGAAATCATCAAAAAATTGACTTTTAATCGACTTTTTACTTTTTCAATTTTTATATCTAATACTTTTGATATTTGGTTATTTGGTCAACAAATATTTAGAAATTTTTAATTTTATAATACAATTTTAAGGGATAAATAAGAAAAAAATATTCAAAAAAGTAGAGTTTTTTACAGATAGTCACCTGAGAATGAAAAGGTTCTATGTCAAAATAACGAGTCGTTCAGGAGAGCGCTTTAAAGTTAAAAATAGCTATTCATTTTGCTCGAGTCAAAACTTTAATATACTCTATATCTTTATCAACAATTATCGTATTAAAACAATTATTATGTATATAATAATTATAAGAGTTATTCTAAAATTAATAGACGCAGAAAAAATATAAAAATCGTTATATGTAAAAATGTGATTTTCAAAAATATTGATTTAGAACCTTTTCATTCTCAGGTGACGAAATTTAAATCAGTTTTCAAAATATTTTTAGGACTATTCAATCAATCGCTATAAAAAAAATATCTTATTTTTTACTTGCCCGAAGAGAACCTCTTTAACCGAAATTCACTTATAGAATATTGAATATAATGTCCCTTTCATTAAAATACGATATAGATTACCAATACATTATTAACATTATTTAATTTCTACATTGACGAATGATGATGTATACGATATAATATATAGCCAGTGGCATAGTAAAAAAAAAAAAATCGGGGGGGGGGGGGTGGGATTGAATACATATTCAATGTCTAAGTTTAGTTATAAAAATACTTAAGCATATTTTTATTTTTAATAATCATAATTATAAAAATAAATGTGTGATAACATATACATATATATATATAAAATCGAATAATTAAAACTAAACAAACAATTAACACAGTTTTTAACAACTAATTTATAATTGACATTTTGTATTTATTCATTTTTAACCAATCAAATTATTTTTCAAAATTGTAATAATTTAATTTTAAAATTTACGAGGTTAATATACAACAAAACGCTTTGGCGAAATTGAGTTTATTTATGATATTTATGATTTTATTCCGTACCTATAGGTACGTACATACATATAATATGTAGGTATTTTATAATATTATATATAACGTCTGTGTAATACAATTTAATACGCTTTGAATCTATAGACTATAATAATAATTTGTGTATAATTATTGTATGTTTTTGATTTATTAATTAACTTTTCCGTGTGGGTATACGTACTATAACTAAGTTATATCTACATAACTTATTAAGATACGTTTTTATGGGATTATCCAATATCTTCTATTTTTGTCTAGAGAATATCATAAGATTCAATAGTTGGCCAATCTATAGGTTTCCTGTGAGTCCTATCTAGAATCTAAAATTTAAACTAAATTGGAATGCACGCAAACCATTATTTCTGTCTGAACGTGACATAATATTATATATCTGCAACTAATAACACACAATTATTCGTTTTGTTCTGAAGACGGTGAAATTTGTTTTGAAAATATAAAATATAATAATAACAGTTTTAAATTTTAATAGCATTTCTACAAAATGCATACAATCATTATAGTTCCTGCAGGATATTGAAAAAAAAAATAAGACTCTAATTACTTATTTATAATCAATATCCTTGACGCAGGTAAATAGTATATTCCTTATTTTTCCTTACATATAATAGGTAGAACGCAATTGTCCTTAGATTCCATTGAGAGGCTTTTCATATTTATTGTATAAGAAGCCATACGTTAAAAACACGAAGAAATCGCTTAAATGATAATTTTTAAATTTAATTATCTATGGAAAAACGTTATAAGTATTGTAAATACGTATGTTGGTATAATATAAATAATTAACAAGGATAGTAACTCTTGGTACCTACATTTGTTTAAACATACCTAGGTATATAATAATATAATGTATTGTATGTTATAATAATCAAGGCTGAGCATATTATAACTCGTAATACTCGTACATTTGAAC
This sequence comes from Pemphigus obesinymphae, assembly GCA_025469235.1. Taxonomy (NCBI): domain Eukaryota; kingdom Metazoa; phylum Arthropoda; class Insecta; order Hemiptera; family Aphididae; genus Pemphigus; species Pemphigus obesinymphae. The sequence goes on from JAIPRL010002536.1 coordinate 5,674, forward strand.
GAAATTAATAAAACTTAATATTATTTTATAAAATCTTAAATACTCGTATTATCTATAGAATTTTAGATAAAATGTATTTATTATTTAGACATGAATTTTTGAATTTCGAATATTTATTTTTATTTGAAGATAATATTATAAGATTTCGTATCATTTAGTGGAATAAAAAAGTGATATGGAAAATACATGGAGAAATAAATATATGAGTCAAAAGCACAGACAACATTATTATACACACTCACTTAAAAACAACAGCTATAATTTGGTAAATTATTAATATAAAATATGGTTTATTTAAGGACTAATATTTCTCCTTTTTAAATTAGAGAAAATTCCGATATTGAATATAATACCTACACAAATTACAGCTGATTGAGATAGAATTTTAAAACATATAAAAACGTTTATTTATCAGAGATGAAGGGAAACTTTTTTTTTTTTTCGTTTTCACTATAAATGAAATATCGTTTTTGTTTAACGTTTTTAAATCGTTTTACAAGATTTCATTTTTGTTTAATATATATATATATATATATATAAAATAAATGTTTTTATAATAGTAAAATGTTAACAAATATAAAATATAAAATTCAGTTAATTTATGAATAATTAACTAATTATACATATTTTAACGATTTACAGTAATACATTTAACATTTATATTTAATATTAAAATATTATATGATAATAATATTGAAGTTGTATGAAATGCCCGTGGTAATATCTAGATACACACAAAAATATGTTGTTTTTATTATTTTATTCAATTATATAACAATTATTATTTATAATACTTATAAATAAATTATAAGTTAAATTTTTAAATAAACTTTATTTTAATCAGTCCTTGTAAACTGACTTTATAATGGAAATTTTAACTTTAAACTTATTTACCAATCTATATTTTAATATGTACAATTAAATAAGAAGTTTGATTTGCAGGGAGATGTTGTTGGGACTTTGGGAGGATTGTTTAAAAAATATTTTTGTCATGTTATGTGACATTTTTGAATTAGATATGTATATTATATTTTTTTATCGCAACATTCAATTTTATTTTATTTTAATTATTTTTGAATACATTTTTAATCCTTTGTAGCCATCATATATATATTTTTATATTACACTCAATAAACCTAATTTAGATTGGCTTGAAAAAATATTAATATTAATAGGTACCATTCATTCCCGTAATCTAAACTTTTAACAAGATTAAATATTCTATGATTGTATTTTAATAAACAAACCATTACAATTGTTTAATTTATATCCAAAGTGTATTTTTTATTAGATGATTTTACTAATAATACTTTGTTGTTAAAAAATATATATGTATATTAAATAAGATCAATTCCAAATTAAATCCAATATTATGCTAATAAATTGTAAATTAAATTTTGAAATTAATAAATCACCATTATGTATACACATATTACCTTTGGGCTTCGGGTGGGCACACGTGCGGCTTTTATACCGCCTTTTTAGAAATAAACATAAGCATCTCTAAAAATAAAGGAGCCAGCCTCACCTCCGTCCTCAGTATTCTCTAGTTACATATCAAGATGACAGATGACACTCATCCTTTGCCTAGAGCTTTTGATTAACTAGCACACGTCAGTCTCAAAGTTATAATGCCAATATTATGAGTACCTACGTCTGGATGGTGTTAGTGACGACAACGTTTGAAACGTCGTTTGTACGTTGGTTTTTCTGAGATAACTACCATAAAAATAGTCGTATTGACTTCATTATTTTACTATCTATAATATTAGTATATTATTATATAGACTATTTAGATTGAAAATTAATGACTGCAGATTTATTTTAGAGCCGCATAACGCACCTATTATAAAAATAAAATAAAACAACATTTCTGAATGTATTTTGAAGCTTTTTTTTCATTATTACAAAAAATAAAAAATAAAAATATATTGATTATAATTGAACTACCTTTTTAGCATATATTTGTACAACTATAACTTTTTTAGAAATTAACTTTTCAAAAAATACCCCAAGGTATCTTAGGAAATGTTGATCTCTTTAATTTTGATAACAGGCGATTTGACTTTAAATTCACTTGGATGAAAATTATTTGCATTCTAATAGTAAGTGTGTTTTATAGTAGCAATCATGTCACCTGTGTGACATTAGAGTCTCTAAAACAAAAATAAATCATTGTGTTAAAAAAGTGATTCTGAGCAAAGCTCAGTATATTATTTTAATATATATTTATATACTTATAGGTAACCATGACAATTGTATTTGTTATTTTGCCTACTGGCTATATTTATGGAATATTTCCGTAATAAAAGGTATTTTTTTCTTTACGCATATGGAAATTACTTGGTATATCGAAAAATGACCTCTTGGAACTATCAATTGGAACCAATTTGCTATGTGTGTGTGCAATTTGTGTGTGTGTGTGTGTGTGTGTGTGTGTGTGTATTTGTACGGACGTATATACCTTAAATACCTATACGTATGCACGTGAATGTATGTGTGCGGTGGGTACCTATATAAGTACATTATATTATACTGATCTGTATAATGCCACAGCACTTCGGCCCTCTCTAAAACATATATACATTTTAAATCTTATTGATATAAAAGTTTGAAAGAAAAAATTAGGTTTTAAGTGAGAAATAAATTTGAAAAAAAATATTAGGTTTTGAGTGAATAATAAATGTGAAAAAAAAATTAATTAGAGTTAAAAGAAAATATAAATACTGGAAGAATCCCTTTTACGACGATCCTGAGAAGTGACTATTACTTGGTGTTTTTGTTTACAGTACAATAATTCATTAATAAATTGAGAATAATTTAGATATAATAGTATCAGTTATAATTTAGACTATAAAATAATAAGAAATTGGCAGGAAAAAGTATAATAAAAATATTTACTGAAACAATATTAGTATAAGTCTTATTTATTTGTTGGTTCGTTTTATCTTTATTTTTTGTCCCCTTTGGTAGTATTATGCAAAAAAATAATTTCATTAAATTATTTGAAAATAAAGTTTCACATATAACCAAGTTATGCCTATAAACATATATAAATATAGGTATATATATCTAAAATGGGATGTAGTTTTTAAGAGATAGAAATAAATACAGCATTATTAACGTAAACGCAGAAAATATTAAATTAGTTGCTCCGAATTTTAATTGGCTATATATATATATATATATAGGCTCCAGTAGAGGGGAAACCATAAATTTACTTAAATACATATTTTATTTAAGATAAGTAATAAAATCTAGGTGGATAACCTTAAAAGGAATATAGACTATAATATTCGATATTACTAAATATAATAATATATATAATATATAATAATAATATAACACTAAATAATAAGAATTTTGGAATTCCCTTTGTCACAGACTGAATTCGATACATTTTTTTAACGAAAAATTAACACATCTACCATATATAAAAAAAGATAAATTATAATTATTTATTTTAAATAAACAGTTTGGTATAATTACATATTCGATAACACGCAAGAACACTTAGGGATATATATATATATTCTTAATAACAAATAATAGAACGATTACACAAAACATTTACAAAATAAAGATAATTTTAATAGTAATAGCGATAGTGATAATAATTATTGTGATAGGGGTAGTTAGGAACCAAAGAATCATATCGAAAATCAAACAGATATAAAAACAAAATTAGTATTTAAATCTATGTTGTACCAACCACAAAGTTTTTCAAGAAAAATGGGGGAAGACGTCGATATTTTTAAAGAAAATTTTGAACTAGCATCAGTAATAATAACAGCTGAACCGATAAAGATAAAATTACATTATTACTATTATACTTAAAAGAGAAAACAGCAATTTTTTTAAAATTAATTATAATTAAATATATAGAGATAAAATGGGAAAACACAAAAGTACAAATCGAAAAAAAATTTACGGTTAAGGGAACAATAAATTAGGTGATGAGACTACTACAACTTAACCACAGAAAGTTGGGAACTGAGGAAAGCTTACATGACTATTTATAATAAATATTACTGAATTATGCTATAAAATAGACCCAGATATGCGAGAAGAAGAGATTTGCGAGAAAATGTTAGGAGGATTACCTAATGAAATATACGATAATATAAAAATTCTATACAACACTAATTTAAATAAAATAACGGAAAATTTAAATAGATATGAATTAGCTAAACTGTTTAGAAAAATGGAGAAATGGAAAAATGGAAATATAAAAATAATATTAATCAATATCCGTAAAGTCCGAAATTTAATCCCAATTAAAATAAAACAAGTCTAACTTTTTGGGCTTAAAAGAATATTTCATAATATTTGAAGAAATTATATCGTAAAGTATGTTTGTATGTATAGTTTTTAATTTCAAATGCATATACGGAATGAACTACACGAAATATCTTTTTTCTCAAAACCATAAATTTCGAGTTGTGGCAGTCTTGTTCTAAAGGTACGAATCATATTTTTACTATAGTATTTTGTATTTTGTATTTTTTCTACAAATGAAACGTATCGTGTATTTTGTATCAAGATCAGTACCTACCTAAAATGAAAGAGTATCGTGTACACCGTGATTTTTTTTAGTATATCTTGCTCGACCCTGTATATAACAGCGTACCCCTTAATTTATTTATCAAGGAACGCAGTGTATGTTTTAATTTTTACTTAACATTTTTAAAAATTATAATATTTTTTTTGGAAAAATCTTGAAATTACGAAAATGAATGTTTTTTGTCCGTATCACATAATAAGTTTTAGATAAAAAGCATGATATAAAATGTTGAACAGTTGATGTTATTAAATCGTATTGGTATCATATAGGTATATAATAAATAATCATCATTATCCGTGAAATCCTATAAAAGAATGGCGAAATCAATGCGACACCGATAAACTTAATTTCGGTCTACGTCTACGACTTCTTCGATTGTTCATTTAAAAGGAAAAACGTTGAATTATTTCGAAAGAGAAATGGCTTAAACTATTAAAAATTTTAATAAAATTCCGCATTTTTCTATTCTATTCGTTGTTAATCTGGAATTTTTTTTTAAAAATGTCCCCCGGTTAAGAAACTTTGGACGGGGGGTGTGGGGCACTAAGTCCTCCAGGGCTTACTTTTTCCAAGCTCCTTTAACTAAGCTCAGAGTCCGTCCTTATTTTTTTTTTTCCAATTCAACCGCTGTATATAATATATAATAATATACACAGGTAAACCCCACGGACCACGCACATGACACATGACGTATTGTATGTTAGAAACCGTGTCTCCCGTGCCGATTCGATACGCCTTGTGTTGTCTAACGCGTTACCGCGGTTGCTACGCTGGAAATCGTTAAGTCGGCCGGTAACGTTTCGTGCGCGCCCGCGTGTATCGTTTAAGCCGCGCGCCGGCGAGACCGGCCAGTGTGCCGACCGACCGCGCTACGTCACCGGCTGCATTTCCGACCGCAGAAAAAGGATATCAATACGTCGAACGGACGAGGATTGAACGCACGGGCATTGGACACGCGGCGGCACTCGTAAAGCATTTCCGTATACTTTTGAGTATTTCACCGCAGAGGTATGGGCAAATTAGTTAAGTACCTATACGATCACCTGATCAAAAAAAAAAAAAAAAAAAACATTTAGTTAACTAGATACGAGTAATTACAAAACTCGTCGAGTATGAAAGTTGACGATGGAAAATTGACGTGACTCATAGCTAAAAACTCGGTCAAGAAAATTAAAAGTATTATTTTTTATAATCTATATATCCATTAGAAAAACTATATAGGATTCAAATCCGCCTACCCATTATTATCTAAAATTATTGTGTCCGATGTATGACTTAATCCGACTTGACTGGACGATTGTGAAAATTAACTGTGGAAAGTTACGAGAAAACGATGGCAATTTTCACTGGATGCATACGGAAGTTATAGCAAGAAAATTAACTAGTTGAGTTATAAAGATTGAAAATCAGATTAACTTTTCCACTTAAATATGGTTAAAAAAAAACAATACCTACCTTATGACAATTTCAATACAAATATTTAAATAAACCTATTTTGCATGCATTAGGGCGCTGATTAAATGTGTCAGAATATCTGTACCCATAACTAGGTATTATTTGAGAAGTATTTTAAATTCTTTTGTTCTTTAAGTATTAAACATAATATTGATCGGGGTTGTACTATGTCACAGATAGGTAGGATGTGTATACAGATATAATTTGTATCTTGTATCATGATACATATTCTGAAAGTATCTTGAATCTTGAATCTAGACGAATTTTTTTCCAGTATAATGTATCTTTCTATGCCAAAAGATACAAAATACATACAATTATGTAGTGGATAATTAGATTTTTACATTTTTTCTTCCCATATCATATTATAAAAATAAAATCATTTTTATATTTGTTGTTGATTATTAATATTTACGCCAATTACCCGATTTATCTGTTCTAGATTTTCATACATATGTATTTAATTATACCGTTACGTCACGAAATTATATAATATATAATTTATATAAGTATAAACTTATGATTGAAACCAGAAATACTATAAAATATTATTATTGAAAATATTACCTATTACTATTAAAATTTATAAAATTATAAAATTATAAAATTTCAAATATAAATTAGTTTTAAATATGTTTGATGTTTTGAATAATATTGTTTTTAATTAATTTCACTATAACATTTTGATACCTATGTAGCTATATACACAATACATATATATGTATCTTTTTATTTATATGATTCTATAGTGTAATATATTTTATTTGTAAATTGTTATTAATAATTACTTTAAGAAATATTCAATATAATTTACACGTTTTTTTTTTTTTTATAAAATTGTAATAACAATTATTAGTTTTTACTATATAATAATTTTATTTTTTTATTGTTTTTTGTATCTTTTGTACAAACGAAAAGTATCATGTATTTTGTTTCAAGATACCCAAATTTAATGTATTATACTGTCATGTATCAAGATACTTTTTATATAGTATCTTGGCCATCCCCAATTTTGGTGTAATGCGGGTAGAATAATATACGAGTATAAAAAACAAAATTTATTAGAATTTATGATTTTTTTTTTTTGTATAGATTTAAGATAATTTAAAAATTAATACTTAGGAAATATTTATATTTGTGTTTAAATACATTCATAATAATCTATTTGAAAAGTATTTCTTACAAGACTGTATTAAATACTAAGTAATAGGTAATAGGTACAATGGTACATAATATTATTATCATTACGTTCGTGTATACCAGAGTTGGACATTATATATCAAATCAATTGATTTTGAAAATCAAAAATGAAATTTGTGATTTTTTATTTCGAATTATATAAACCATTATATTCCCAAGATTTGAATTTCAGAATTTTCAAATAATTTTTACAAAGAGTTTATTATTTAAAAATATCAATAATTATTTATTTTATCGATAATATTGCTCATAAATAATATTATTAATCTTATTATAATTTTCTATTTTTACTGTCATTTTAAAATGTCAATAATATAATGTGACTATTGGCTATTGTTATATTGTATTCTTAGTTCTTACATATACTGTACATCAGGGATGTTATTATCGGTTGGGGGTAGGCACAAAGTTGGTTCAGTCGGCCAAATCGTATTGTCAGTCGGCTACAGTTGAAATTTTATTTTTTGTTCATACACAATAAAAAGTTGGCCAAAAATATACTGCCCCCCACCTAAAAAAAAAAAAATTACTTCCCTACGTTCCTGCTCTACATGACTACATTTCTACTTATTATTGATAAATAAACATCATCACTTGAACTAGAACGTATTTAAACACAAATAGGCAATAATATAGTAGATAATAAATTATAAGTTCACTATGCCACTAAATGATAAGTGTAAATACGTTCTATTCTATAATAATTATATTTTATACAACTTAATATATATTATAACACCTATATTGTATAGTCAAACACGTATACAGGAGTATCAACGCCCTCACCTTCCCCCGATTTTTTAAAATATAATATAATAGGTATTCTCAAATGTATAGTTTTCTAAAAAATGTACTTCCATATATATTATAATATATAATTTTTTTATTCAATTAACCATCTCATGAAAATGTTTGTCTGTGTATAGTCGTAAAGTGTATATTAATAATTATTATAATGTGAAATTGGCGTCATTTTTATAATACTACTGAGTATTGATTAGTATATAACCAATAGGCTATAGGCATTAATATTAAATATGATAAGACTAACCGTGCTGGAATTCGTAAGTATACTTATTACTTGCTACCGAAGACCCTTCATGTATTGCTGTCTCACCCCCATTTGGAAATTATTTATTGTTATATTTGTCTATTTATTTAAATATTACCTATATTAGTAACTAGGAATCTAGTTAAATTGAGTTAAAAATGCATTTAAAATTTCAAAATTAACACTAAAATAAAATAAAATGTCATCCAGATATATAGATAATGGAAGTTAATCCATTGGTCGTCAGACAGGATACTGGATTGTGTATTATTATTTTAAATTTCATATCAAATATTTTCATTTATTCATTCAAAAGATGATTCTTCTAAACATAGTGTGGTAAAATATTATTATTAAAAAAATAAATAAAATAGGTAATGAAGAAAATTCGGAAACTACTAACCATGACAATACTTTATTTGTTACTTTCTTATTTTCTCTACATTTATAAAAAATTGCCATTTATAAGAGGTAGTTGTTCTTTACGATTAAGAAAACAACTAGGAAAATCTATTTGTTTCAATAATATAATAATATATTTAATGGTATTAGAAAAAAAATAATATATAATAAATACAAATTAACTGATAATAAATTCACCACATCTCATCCGTCTATTAAACTAATTAAGTGATAAAAGCATCCAAAATGTAATCGAAAATTTTTAGATTTGAATAGGAACAATAACCCACTCATCGATTCCATCACAAATAAATTAAGGAACATATGGGTAGTTTGGTTAAAATTTCCGAAAACGATTGAAGTTTCAGTAGTTCATATTTAATTCATATGACAAATACCTATATCGGCTATATCAGTAAATGAACAAATAAAAAGTTTCGCAAATTAATTTGTTATTATTAAGGTACGGATTTTAATTCAAAATACATTTTTTAGTCAGTGGTCTATCCTAATGGCAATGCTCTTCAAGTACAAAATTTGATACATATATTAGAGAATTTAAAAATTAAACTTTTATTTCGCATTTTTTTTTTTAACATTTTGGGTTTTTAAAGCATTTTTTTTTACATTTTTAGAGCATTTTCCCATTTTTTTATGTATATTTAAAAATTTTTTTTAAAATAATAATATTATACAAAACTGCTCAGTTATTTTTTGTTGAATTTAAATACATTTTTAGACATTTTTAGGGTATTTTTTTAAGCCATTAAATTGTATTATTTTAGGAAATTTTTCTTATTTTTTAGGGCATTGCAAGTCCGTGCTCTAGTCATTACCATTGTCCTGAATATATCTAGTACAATATATACTATAAATACAATATAGGATCACCATATCAATATTTTCATTAACATTCAACAGATAGGCGCTCAAAATACTTTTGTACATTACGTGTGTGTGTGGATTTTTTATACAATTTATCACAATTATTGTTAGGTATCATCTGGTATTTATACCTACGATATGTGCATTATTTATTTTGACAATTTTTTTTTCACGTTTTTAACGAATGTTTTTTTATTTTCACTGTCGTGTTTTATTTCCTTTATACCACTCAAAGTGCAATATTTGTGTAACGGAATGTTGCGTGTGCTCGACGACGGCATGTCGTTGGCATGTCTGTTTGCAGTTTGTAAGGCGTACGTCGAAAAGTCTGCGCGCTAACCCGTCCCTGGTACCGACGCTTTCTTTATTTTGCTCTGCGCTCCAGTTTTCTTAATACATTCCTGATTACTGGAATATAACTCACCTAATACCTATATATATATATGTACATATTGAAAACTATTCAGTAAAATGTAGTCAATGCCTGCAGGATAAGACTTAATTCACGAATTTATGGTTTATTTTACATTTATGTTTTATCTAATCCATTAGTTCGATCGATTACTAAATATGCCTTTATTTGAGCGCATTATACTCGTATACATTTTAATGCCATTTTCGAGTATTGTACAGAATACCATTTAAATTTGCGTGAATTATATATATATATATACCTATGGGTATGTCGATATAGTACGATTGGGAGCTATAGACGTTCCTATATATAATATGTCGAACAATAAAAATTAACGAACCAACAACAGAATTATATTTTCATAGTAGAAATCCACTTGACCCACTATTCGTTTTTATATTTAAAAAAATAAATAAATCCGTAGGTACTTATTTCACACAACAATTGGTACGATGTATTCTTTTTTATACCTATGTATAAATGATACATCCTTGTTGTATTCTATTTTAATTATGATTATAACCCGTCCAGTTCATCTGCACCCTCGGTGATGTCACACGTTTGACCAGATCAGGGATTTAAAAATATAAATTGAACAATGTGTGATACCTACAATGTGCGGTTTTTATTTTATCCTATTATTGGGTAATCACTATTTTTCCGGGAGTGTTCCATAGAGATAACCACAAAAAAAAGTATGTGAGCAACACATCTGTATTTCCACAATTTTAATAACACCTGCAAATTAAAAATTTTAACTTTCGCCAAAGGCGCAGATGAACTGGACGGGTTATTCATATATTTAAATACTTTTTTGGTAGATATTTTAAATACGTTTCTCGGCATATTTAGATTACAGTATTCGTTATTAAAATTAAGAGGACTACGTGATACCCGCATTTGCCGTCTCCGTTTAACCTACTGATAATATACGAAATTTATGTTCAGCATTTCCATCACGACTCTGTTATTTCTAATATTAGAGTGATTTAACCCATTACCAAATTTATAGACGTGATCATTACCTATGCTTTGCCGACGTATTTTTTTGCAAAATTTTAATTTTAAAGAAAAATATATCTATATAAATTGTTGGGATTTAAAAATAGTTGTATATCTTTTCAAAATTTCGTAAAAAATACTTCGACAAAGCATAGATAATGATCACGTCTATAAATTTGGTAATAGGTTAAATTACTCTAATATTAGAAATGACAGAGTTGCGATGGAAATTTTGAACGTAAATTTTGTATATTATCGGTAGATTAGACACAGACGGCAAATGCGGGTATCACGTTCTCTTAAATACGCAGAGGTGAACACAGAAAATATTTTTTTAAAAAATGTTATATTTCATAATATGAGTTTGTAGACAGAAAACACGTGTCAACAAATTGTCTGAAAAAAATGTGCCTATACTAATGTATGATTGCATTTTATACTTTTATAATATTATACCGAACTTTATTCGGAATCGTTTATCGAATTCAATGATTATTATTTTTGTTTTCAAATGAAAAATAATAATAATAATATACTATTTTGTACCATGAGGACCGAAAGGACGATAAACAAAGTTACTTTTTTTTACATTGAAACTTCAAACTCAACGTCTTATTCGAGAAAATCTTATTCACTAAAACTAGTTTATATTTGTTAAAATATGATATTTTCTAATAGGTATACGATTGTATTAGATATTCTTGTTAATTCTAAAAATTACATTCGACTTACTTTAAAAATAATACCCGTGTCCACATAATAATATATAGGTACGTATATATTATATGTAAAATAAATACAAAACCCACATTTTTGAACTTAAAATGTAATCTAGTTATAAAACTATATATTAACTAGGTTAAATCACGTTAAATCGAATTTTTCAAATAAGTATATTTTCAAATCAGATATGTTTTCAAGTTTAGAAAATTCGGTATAAAGTAACATTTGAAAATCACATTTCCCTTCCCATAATATAGAAATGATTTTCTATGGATGTCGTCCAAGTGCGTATTATATAAGTATATTTAGTGCGGTAATTGGTATAATTGGTTTCTAAATATGGTATGTATACAGGGCCGTCCCGTGGGGGGGGGTGCCTCAACCCCCCCATCTCGGAAAGCAGTCGGCAAATTTAAGTTCAGTAGGCAAATAGTAGAAAAAGTCGATGCCTTTTTTTTTTTTGCTTATTCACTCACGTTTATGAAATATTTTGGAATTTTAAGTTGGCAAACTATAGATTATTAGGATTGTAGTCGGCAAAATGGGAAAAAAGACTTTGTTTTTGCTTATGTTAAGTTTTGAAGAGAAATATTATATAATTTTTCTTACATTTTCATCCCCCTTCCCCAAAAAAAAATCTTTCTTCGGGACGGCCCTGTATGTATACGCGACCGTACAAGGTTGCCAACCTAACCGGCTACACTATACGTAGGTATACCTACCATATATGTGTACCTTTTCGTGAGTGTATTTTAAATATTATAATATTAATCATTTTTTTGTACGACAAACACAAATTATTATTAGTGTGTTTGCAACGATTAGTATTGGTATACCTCAGTATGGGTATACCTATGCTCACGTACATCCGTCTACGGAACGGCCGGGCGGTTAAAAACAGGAAACGGTAATGTTTGTTCGATTAAGCGACAATAGCTTGGCAAATCAGTATAATATTTATAGGTATAATATATGTATACACATTACACGTCCATACATTTATTTGTCTCCATATTATTATAATGAACACCTAAACACCTATACAGTGTTGTAAAATATATACGTATATATGTATATATATATTACTTTTAAACGTGGGTTTGGATTTTTGGAAATTCGGAATACTTGGGGACTACTTAGGCCCGGTTTTTCGATTAAATTTAATCGCTGGATAACACGAGTCATTCGATAGACAATAGGTAAAATTGATAATATTATCGGTTTTTAAATATCTAGATGGCGCTACATTTCGCTGTACAATACGGTTATGATATTGCATTAATTATCGAGAACTTGATTAATTGTTCATCACGCGTAGGTACCTATATTTGAAGATATTATAATAATTAAATAAGATAATCGTTAATAATTACATTTTCTCTATTCATCAGCAATTTCCAAACAACAAACATTCTTAACTTTCCAGAACACCGAATTACACCGTTTGTTCTCGAGTACACGACAGTTTTTCAACGTGAATTTCGGGAACAGTTCTTTTTCGCGAAACGAAAAATTCGTGACCAAGTATTTTTTCAATGTTGTTTTTTTTTTTTTTGACAGACATATTAAAAATATTATAACCAAAAATTGTTTTTAAGGAAAATGTTCAACGTGTAGGTACCTACGTCCTACGCACATTGAAAATATAAACATAAAGTGAATTATTTATAACACGAATTCGATCACATCACATATAACGTGACTGACACGGTTCCTTATCAATGTTTCCATTGACCAATTATAATTAAATAATATGTGTAACCTATTCCATAACGCACTATATCACTACCACTGAGTACCACTTATCAGTATTACTATCTACCGAATAATTATTTTATTCGCCGATTATATATCTGGGAGATCATTTTACATTGAAAATACTTATCACTTTATTCGGAAATTTATCACCCGAATAAATAAATAGATTCCCTAGATTTGGGAAATAAGTGGACCACCAAGTTCAAAACTGCAACAATTAAAAAAAAATGTAATTGGTAACAAATTAACTGTAACGCTAATATTTCTTTTATTAAACTCATTCAATAATTCGACAAAAGATGGGTACACAATACAATTTGTTAAATTATTTACCAATAAATATAAGTACCTAGCGCTTATTATAATAATTTTTGATTTTTCTTACAATATCTTAATATAATTAACATAATATATTATTGCCATCTTAAATGAACGGTCGATATGGTCTTTGCCAAACACAATTTCACGGGATATTTAATTTTTATATTTTCTTTACAATTCAATATTATTATGTGAGCTATGATCTTGAAAAGCAAAAACCATTGAAATATTTAGTTCTTATTTTTTGCATTTTACACAAATTATTTACGATATACAACTTATTAGAAAGATCTAAATTTCGAATATAATAAAAATATTTCAGATTTTGAGTAATGGATGTTTAAAGGGTTTTTACCGGTTTTTAGGTATAAAAATAATTAGGTACAAAATTTTTTCGTGTTTCAGGTTTTAGGGTTGAGAAATATTTAAATTATTCCTAGCTATACGAGTTAGAAATTGGAGTGAATTGGATTACCTCACACACGCATATTGTAAATGTAACCCTATTTGATTGCAATAATTCATTAGTAAAATTACTTTTCAGTGCAATTCGTATAACTCGGTTTATGTAGGGATTTTACCGGAATCAATAATTGTCGGCGACCGATGTTTTTTGGGAAATAATACCATTAACTATATAATATTAAACATATTCCACCTGCATCGGAAACGGGTCTTCGTTTTTTAGAAGATAGTCCTTTACCCCTAAAACGTTTCTGTTGAATAAGCTGACGAAGTAGGTAGATAATCCAAAACTTTATCGAACTTAATATTTTTGGATTTTTCTAAGAACTCAAACGTCGATTCGCTTGGTTTTTGCCTGAAAAATGTACACGATCACACAACTACACATAAATTAAAATTAATTAATATTTTGAAAAATACGACGAAAGACCAAAAATTTTATATGCATTTACCGTTAAATATAATATAAGTACCTATCTATAATAAAAATAGAGTACTATAGTAGGTACCTACTCTGCATAAATCGGTCGGACTTCTCGAACTCGGGTTTTTGTATATAACTGCGATTGAGGGTAGGTGAATATGTTTAAAAGTCCGATTAACCATCGTTATATACCTATGTTGAAAAGTAAAATAAATTTAATTAAAATTATGAAAAATGCTACACAAGTCCGACGATTTGAATTTAATTACTATCAAATATTAATACTATACTATATATGTTCCTGTTGTGTGAATCAGTCGGTTGTGGTTTTTGTAAAACTATTGTTGCCAGATAGAAATCTACGAATATCCGAAAGAAACATCGTAGAAATCGAATACGGACTCGTCATAGGATAATATTATACAACGCAGAATTAAATTAAATGTACTTTAAGAGGTCGGTACAATACGTAATTCAGACGAACGAAAAAAAATTATAATATAAAATAATTATCGGGGACGATTCGAAGACAAATAAAGGTTCAGTTCGAACATCCGAGGAACGCAAATCGCGGTCCGTAGCGTCAAAAAAACGCCCCCAAAGGTCGCAAAAGTCGATTTCGGGAGTAGGGCGCGATAAGATTACGTCATGCGGGAAAACTTGAAAAATAACGGCCTGGTGGCGTTTTTGGAATCGCGTATTTTCCAGTCGTATTTTAAAGTCGAGAACGCGGATGAACGAAACGTGAAACATTCTCAAAATATCCGGAAATGTGTGAAAACGGTAAAGGAAAAGGAAACGGGTCCGCGTAAACGGGCTTTGGGAATTAAATAAATAAATAGTAGGTACTTACTGTTTTTCAAGGATAAAACGGTATTTTGAGTTAAAATTGTATATTATTAGAATAATACAATCTGGCTATAATTCGACTCATAATGGACAGCGGTTTATGATTATTTCAACATTTTCAACTAATTTCGAACATCTTCTTTTCGTTATATTTGGCTCGCGTACGGAAATAATTTCATAGAATACAATAAATAATTCATTATAAAATTCTTGTAGGTAGTTAACACATTAAGTTTAATAAGTAACTTATAAAATTAAAAATTAATTTGAATAAAAAGTACCTGACGTTTAATATAAAGTTGATTTTTAACTTAGTTATAACTTTTAACTCATTAATTCCGAGCCTTAGCGTATCAGTTATCACTAATATACTTACTACCAACACAGAACTAAGGTGTATAATACTAATACGTGAGCTATTTAGTACTTGGCTCTATAGTAAGGTTGTGGTGGGTATACGTATACTTGTGTGTTTGCTTGTACCCTATTTCTTATTTTAAAATTGAAAATTCTATGATTTAATAATAGGGAATTTATTGTCTTCTCCTTCGCCAAATAGCAAAATTATAAACATGTTATATATTTAACAATATAATATTGTGTTATTGCTATAAGTATTAGATATATACCTATATTTTTTTATATTTAATCCGTTACTTATTTTTATTATATCCTTCCCGAGTTTGCATTATCCATTGGGTAAAATTATACATTTTTTGAAAAATATTACCGTTAATAAAAGTTTCAAAAAAAAAATTTTTTTTGAAAATACATTATATTTTATGAATTTAATTTTTCAGGAAATTTTTAACTAAAAGAAGGGTAGGTTACCATGGTAGAGGGAAAGGATTGGGCTATGCGAAGGAGATGTTGAGGGAAGATCGTGTACTGGTGTTTCTTACAAATTTATTTACGACTTAGTATATCACGTTGGGACTTTAGCCCCCTCCCCACGGTATTTGTTCACGCTACGCCTATGAGGGTATAAGCAGGGTCGGACTGGCCCGGACCGCTAGTCCGCGATCGCGGACTGGGCCCTCGGCTAATTTTAGGCCCCTGAGCCCCCTTGCTCATATTTCAATAATAATATTTATTAATAAATCTGCGGACCCGATATTTATTTACTAAATAGATGAGTATTATTTCTTATTTTGCAATCATATTAAAAATTCTATACGATTGATCTGTTTTTGAAATCTGTTGTTGGCGTACCTATTTACATATTTTATTTA